>JARVJO010000305.1:1475097-1490834 GCA_031762555.1 Cynodonichthys magdalenae
AAGCACTCCTTAGGTTCAGCTGTGTTGAACCAGGGCAGCACCTAAAACATGCAGGACATTGACCCTTGAGGACCGACTTTGGACACCACTGTTGTAGATGGACGATGGGATTGAGCTGGTTGTAGATGGACGATGGGATTGAGCTGGTTGTAGATGGATAATGGAATTGAGCTGAGTGCTGATGATTGGTGGGTTTGGCCGTCAGGAACGTGAGGCGAGCCTGATGGTTGACGTCAGGCCGCCGTGTGGAGCGATGGCAACACGCTCGGATGATCCCTGCAGGACTCGGCATAGGGACACGTGAAAGTCGGCACCTTCTCTCAACAGATGGCAACAAAACAGAGTGAGAGAGAGACCTCAGATTATGGTTTTTCCCAATTCTCTGCTTGTTTTTATGACTTTAGCTTTTTTTATGTAGCCCTAACCGTGGCCTAGGGACAGAAATGTGGCAAACATCAGTTTTATTTGTCTTATGACAGCAGTTTGATGCCAGAACTTTAGAGTCTGTTGGATCCTCTGTTTCACACAGAGAGAGTAAAAAAAAAAAAAAAAAAAAACTTCTCTCTGGTTCTCATTACAGCTTCTTTAATTCCTAATGTTTTGGAAAGCAGGAACAGTTTTTTTGTTGAAATCAGGCCTGGTGGTTAGGAAAGCTTTCTGCTGGTGTGGCGCTCTCACAAGACAATAAAACTAACTTTTATTTTTCCTACAGATTCACGGGTCGGGGCTCTGAGGAGCTTATTGGGTTGGCTGCTTGTGGTGACGGTTTTAGAAGAAAAGCTCCTGTTGTATTTATTTATTTATTTACACCTGTTCCTTGTTAAAAGGTTTACCTCTGATCGGGAGGAACCGCTGTCAGTAAATCTGCAGGTTTGCAGCCACAAATTGACAGAGTTTTAAACAAAAACAGATTTTATAAGAATAAAAAACTAAAATGAAATTGAAAAAACGTTTGTGCTCAAATGTCTTCAAGTAGTCGCACAGTCATTTTGTAATTGTTGTTTCAGTCTTTCAAGTTGGAAATAAAGCAATTTTGAGTCAGAACTAAAAAACAAAGTTCATAACATTTGTTGCCATGAAACTCTCATCCATCCAATTATAGCTTCAAATCTGTCAAACTGATTGGGTTTGAGTTGTGTATGTATTTCAAATTTTGTCATCTGATACTGTGTCATATGGTGTTATTCACTTAAGCAGTGTCTTTTTTTAATGGAGGCATTTCTTGTGGTCAAACCACCCGAACCGAACCTGAACCATCTGTGTCCCGCTACATCAAACCAAAGAAGTAGTGAGAAAAACAGCTGAAGTTTTGTCAAAATATGATGACTAAATATCTTGAAGGAAATATCTGAAATATTAATCTAAAGAATGTTCTGAAGCATTTTTCTGAGCATTACCAACAACTAATAACTTTGAGCAGGAAAAACCTTAAATGTTTTACTATATCAGCTGGGAAATTCCTTTATCTAAATACGGTTTATCGTACAGGGTAGCTGGATGGATGAATTAATGGAAGGATAAATGGTTGGACTGACGTACAAATTAAAGGATTGGATGGATGTTGGATGGATGAATGGTTGAATAGATGGAAGAATGTTTGGATGGCTGTTAGATAGTGAAATGGATGGAGGATTGGATGGATGTTAGATGGATGGATGAATGGATGGTTGGAGGTTAGATGAATGGATGGTTGGATGAATGGATGGATGGTTAGATGGAGGGATGGATGGATGGATGTTGGTTAGACAGATGTTTGGATGGTTGGATGGACGAATTAGTAGAATTAGATAGAAATCAGGATTCAGACGTATTTTTCAGGAGTTTGGTATCAAAATGAATCTTAAAAAGTCAGAAACAGTATTTGTGACATAACGTCTCATATTACACAACAGGCTTGTTTCATATCTCACACTGTAGCCTTTCATCGTCCTGAACTTATCATAGCTGCTTGAATTTCCCTTAAAAGCAGAAGAAAACAGATCAAACTCTGGAGTCAATCTGTTCATTTTTCTGCAGCTGTAATCTTCACAAATAAATCATAGGGAAAAAAAAATCTATCAAACATCCCCCGCAGAAAGTTCAGCGTCAGAGGTTTGCCAATTAATATTTGACTTGGAGTTCTGCAGAAACTCTTGGACCACCATATCGATCTCGCTTCTCAGATATGAGAGAAGAGATTGGATTAAAAATCAAGAAATTTAAAGTATGATGGAAATATTAAAGAAAAGCTCAGTTTTTACAACTAATTAATGACCCTGAAGCTCTCATAGTTTCACCCCGAGGGCCTCCTCTTAACATATCATTAAAACTCCCAGGACCAGAGAGGAGCTCAGATCTGTGAGAACGAATGTGACAAAAACTGAACTGTGAGGGAAAAATGAGCCGACTGCAGGAAGTGTTTACAAGCTGTGAGACGGAGTGTTACTCCAAGCCGCCTCTGCTTCGGTCCGGATTCTGTCTTCTGGTTCCACAAAACAGGAAAACTAAAATATATTTATACCGTTTTGATCAATCCTGATGTTTAACATTTATCTCAGCATTTGTTTATAGATTGTTGATATGTTTTTTATTTGTGTATATTTATACTACCGGTATATTGATTATATTATTACCCAGCCAAACATGTGGCATTATTTCACATTTGAAGGTTTATATCCGAAGTTTCCAGATTTAGCTTCAGTCACCCACCTATTTGAAAGGTGAGCAATCTTGTCTTTCTCTGTGCGTCTGTTAGTAAAATATTTCATTACCCAATGGACAGATCATGAGTAATGCTAATGCTAATAGTTAAAATCTATTTTTTAACATTTCGGTCTTAAACTCT
Source organism: Cynodonichthys magdalenae (assembly GCA_031762555.1). Lineage (NCBI taxonomy): Eukaryota > Metazoa > Chordata > Actinopteri > Cyprinodontiformes > Rivulidae > Cynodonichthys > Cynodonichthys magdalenae. The sequence goes on from JARVJO010000305.1 coordinate 1,477,922, forward strand.
GGCATGACAGTAATAATTGGTCAGTTGTTTTTTAAATTATTTGTCTGGATGTCAACAGTGCACAACACAGTGGTCTGTTATATGATTATGAAAGGTGTCCCACAAGGTTCCATTCTGGGTCCTTTACTGTTGGTACCGAGACCAGTATGCATTTATTTATATGCTGAGAACATCTTCATCTGTTGTTATGGAAAGTCAGCATCATTGGTTGAGTGTCTGCAGTCTGCATTTGACTCCATCTAATCAGAATTACTTCAACTTAAACTCATTCTTAATGCGGACAAAACAATGATAATGTTTGCAAAAAAATGCCACAAACTATACCTCCTATTGGGTCTATAAATGTTATATCTATACAGTTTGTAGAAACCTATAAATATCTCAGTGTTGTCAATCAAAAGCTCTCCTTTAAATATTACATTGAACACATTTTGAAAAATCTGAACTTAAACTTGGATTTTTCCCTCTTGTGTCTTGCAAACGGCTCGTGTCTGCAGACTACCTACCACTACTGGATTACAGTCATGTTATTTACATGAACCAGCCAGCTCTCATGTGTTAGATGGTGCTTATCATGGAGCATTTATAACAAAATGTAAACCTCTCACACATCCCTGTACCAGGGACTCACGGGTAAACTGGCCACCATTATCTACCTGCAGATTTTTTTGTTGTGTTTTATCACTTTTTATCATCTTTATTTGTTGGAAAAGCTTTAATTAAACGCAATGTCCTCAGAAATATATAAAAATATGGATTGTTCTGTTAAAACTTGGAAAAGTATCAACATTTCAAATATGTTTTTGCCAAATTATGTTTAATTTGACATTAAAAGCGATCCAAAATCTTTGGTGACTAAAACCACTAAACCTGTATTTTCATGCTGTTACTTCCCAAATGTCTAAAAATAAAAAGTCATAAATTTAAATGACTTTGTGCTCTGAGCTCTGCAGGGAGAGGAGGTGCTGACTCTGCAGATTTTGGTGGCTCAGGTGCTAAACAGCAGGAATGACTAATAAGACTCGAGGGGGGCAACGATGACGACGATGACATGGACTCAGTGAGGATTCTGGTCCGTCTGGTGTCTCCTCTTCCTCACGTTGTCTTTCACTCCCCCTCCCTCCAGGTAACACATGTCAAAATGGCCTCCTGCCCGCTCTGGTGCGTCCAACCCTGCCTGCAGTCCAGACCTCCATGGGTGTGAAGCAGTTCCTCCCGATCCCATTGGACGCAGCCTCGGCCCTCAGCCTCTTCCCAGGATTCAACACGGTAAGTCTCAGCTCTGAGTAAACGACACAGTTTGTGCTTTTCGTGCTCCTGACCTTGAGGATTGTTGAAAGTGACACGTTTGCTGTTTTTACCCAAGCTGTCGTTCCTGCCTCAGCTGTGTTGGTGAAGGTGTCGGTGCGGCGAAGCATCAAAGTGTGCGGTTCGATCAGGAATGGTTTTTGGTACCAAAGCATTGACATTGGGAAACGAGTGAGAAAAGGTTGGCACGGTGGCTCAGCTGATGGAGTTGTTGCCTCTTAGCAAAAGGTCACCGGATCAAATCCCAAACTGGGGATGAATGTTCTCTCCATACATGGGTTTAAGATAATGTACAGACGGAGTGAGAAAAGCTGTGGATCACTTCAGCTCAGGTAGAATTCAGCAGAAACACCTCCTCGTGTTTGAACGAGTCACAAACTGTTGGACTTTAACGGCTTTTACACAATCGTGGTTTAAGTTTTATGATTTGGGGATCAGAGCACGATAATGTCACGGAGCTTTCAGCTGCCTGAACTTTATAAAACTTTTACAGATAAACTCACAAACTTTCACTCTTCTGTTACAGTTTTTACATCAGTCGGCTTCGTGACATATAGCTTCCTGTCAAACCTCCCCAGAGGGCAGGTTTCACATCTAAACTCTTCCACTTTCATTGTATCTGAGGTGAGGACCTTCTCCTGGAAACAGGAAGTGAAGTCTCTCTTTAACTCGTCTTTAAGTTTGACATGAAATATTTCAAAAGCTTTCTGACAAAAGAATGTTTCTGTCAGGAAAACTTTGGGTTTCTCACAGTGATTGGTTGTTTGAGGCCGCCTGTCATGTTGAGTGCTGTCAGGGAGTGACAGACGCAGGCGCGTGGTTACCATGGTGATCATAATGAGCCACTGGCAGTAGCAGATATTTTGTCATCTTGGATTTTTACAGTGATGTTTTAAATCATCGTTAAAAGAGTTATAAAAAAACTTGAAGTTACGTTTTTTCACATGAACACAATTAAAATGTTCAAAAATCACAAGAAAGTGCAAAACAAATTTCTACAGGCATTTTTGCTTTGTCATCACTTGTTATCAAAACATGGGCAATTATTTGTTTGCCTGTCTGCATGTGTGTTTTTTTGTCTGTTAGCAAAATATCTAATGACTAAGTGGGCGGATTTTATTGACACTTACGAGGTTATGGTTGTAATTAACTAACAGTTTAACTTTGACTAAACACGAAACGTCACGTTCCTCGTCTCATTGCTACGGCTGAGCACCACTAACAAACTGAGCTCTACCTGGTATTTTCTGCATAGAAACAGCGTTTTTAACACTCTTTCTAAACATTAAAAAGTACTATGTGTACGATTGACTAAACGGGAAGTAAATTATGCAGAAATACTGTTAAAAGTAAAATTAATAGATTTTGACTCATGCCAAGTTGTGGTGGGTAGAATTCTGAACTCTCCCACTTTCCCATAGGGAAATCCTACTGGTTCCCATTCAAATTTATGACTTATCAATAGGAAAGTCCCACTTCCCACTACAACTGAGCTGCAGCAGAAGTAGCAGGTAAAAATGCAGCAAAATGGAGATTTTACGCAGCAAATTTCACCGGCCACTTTTCAACCATGTGCAGCCCCACCTAGTGGTGGGGCGCCGTCATTTCGCTGGTAAATGACATGAATTATAGGAGATGTAGTTTATGGCTTTGAAGGAGCTTATCAGTGATGGGCAGCGCCAATTCAAAATTTAGTTGTGTAATTTCTAAAGCAGTTGTCAATATATTTAGTTCCGCGTGTTCAAAAACAGTTTTTGAATATTTTCGATTAATTATTCCAAAATTAAAAACTGAATTTAAACATTGAGCAGATGATGCACAGATGGAGAGACTTTTGTGAAATCTGGCCTCTGAGGCCAAACTGGATGTGTTTTACACGCAGCACTCATCCGACCTGCAGCACTTCCTGTATCGGTTCTCTTTTTAAAAGCAGAAGGTAATAAGTGAGGTCATCAAGAGAATCCAAAGACTCCTGTGAAAAAACAAAACAAAAACCATGACGGATAAAAGCCTAAAAATCTCCTTTTAAGTTCAGCAAAATGCTCCATTAAAAAAAAAAAAGCTGTTGGAGAAATATGGAGCCCAGCTGGTCCGGAGCGGGATAAAACCCGCAGATAAAAGAGTCGAGGCGTCGCAGAGAGAAGCTCAGATAAACCACAGGAAGACGGATCGTTTCTGCTTCATGGGAAAGTTCAGGAATCCTGGAAGCCTTCGCTCGGCCCGTCTGATCTGAATTTAACTCCTGATAATGAGAAATACGCTGCGAAGAGTCCAAACGCAGAGAGCAAATCACCTCTGCAACACTTTAACTTTTCCTGCAGCTGCTGGTTTGTTCTTCACCAGCATATCGTTCAGTTTTATCTGAATCTGGATGAGTTCGAGCTGCTTATAGAAGCTCAACAGTTTAGTCTCTGGGGTGAAACTAAGGTTTGGTTAAGGTTAAGGTTTTCTGTCAGAGAAATCAGCTTAACGAGCTTGAGAGCAAAAAGAAAGGTTGTAGGAAACAAAATCATGGAAATGTATTCTGAAAACAGAGTTTAGATCTTTTGAAATTCCAATAAACAACATCTTACCTGCTGCAGGTAGCTCAATCAACGGCCTCAGTTTAGAGAAAAACCTGACACAACTTTTAAGGTTTGATTTTACTGATCTGCAGCTGTTTGAGGCACAAATCTGAGAGAAAACAGGTGAATTTTCACCTGGAATCACGTTAAAGTGTCTCTGTGTCACTTTGCTTTCACAGAAATTTCTGTTTTCTGACTCTTGGAGCCTTTTAAGAAAGAATTTGTTTGAACACGTCTGACACAAGAGCGAAGTCCTGTGGAAGTGGAGACGTTTGGAAACGTTTTCGTCTGCAGGTGTGCAGCAGCTTCCAGAACCAGAAAACAGTCAAATCTGACTTCTGGCAGGAATCTGAGGCTACGTTTTGAAACATTATTGCTTCAAACATTTTAGAAATGCATAACCAAGGGCGGAGCCAGGGGGCCGTGTTACCGTATAAAAATCTTCATTTCTGTACGCAGGATGTTCATTTCAGCTGCTCAGACAGGCGATTCTCATGGTGTAATTCTACATGGCAGTCACCTCCTGTGTGAGTAAACGAGAGAAGAAACCAAGAAACACAATTAGATCGTCTGCAAATTGTCATTCAGGAAAAATATTTGTCATTTTCTGGGCCACCACCATGTAACCGGTGGTCCCAGTCTGGTTCCAATCCTATAAAAACTGGCTCCAGTATTCTGTGTAACTGGAACCTATTTTAATAGAACCACAGCGATGAGTTTAACTGCGTAAAAAGAATTTCTTTTAGAGCCGCTACACGTAACGTGAACAGATATTTGAGGCAACAGAACTCTGATCCTTCAGAGTTTCTGGTGAAACAGAACGGTCAGAGTTGATCCAGATCAGCAGCCGTGGGCACAGTTACGCTAATCTGCTAACAGCTAATAACAAAGCTAGCTTTTCATTTAGCTGATTTGCCTTTTTGCTAACCTTGTAAACCATTAGCGGACCAATTAGCTTCTAGTAAATTTAGTTTTGCTATTTTAAATGAAAAACACAACCATCTCACCCATGCTGCGCTGCACGCCTGTGTCATACGCCATGTGCGTGTTAGCATCTCTAGCATTTTGCGATTCAACTGCTTGTGGTTTTAAATGTGTGGGGTAGATGTAAAATGTTTAAGAGATTTTATCCAACATTGAATGTGTCTGTGGATATCACACACGTCTATGTTGACCTTGAGTTAGTTGTTATCAGTTAACGTTAGCTTCCACTAATGATGCTCAGTGCTTGTGAAGCTAATTATTAATGTTGCAGGTCAGTGGTTAGCAAAGCTAAATTTTGGATTAGCTGTGCCCACCACTGCTTTCCAGGTTTTTGTTTGTAAATTTATATCATTTTTACCTTGGTACCTGCAGTTTATGAAGTTTTTTTTTATATACTCTGGTTGCTAAAGTTAATTCGAAACATATCTGTTCTGAAAGACCCCACAGATTTGATTATTTGATTTGTTTTATCTTCTTAAAAGCCATGTGAATTCAAAAGTTAAAAAAGCCAGAATTAGCCAAAAGGCTACATTTCATCATCACTCCTGGCCAGGATATTTAAAAAGCAATAAAATACAAGAATAAAAAACACAATAATAAGGACAAGATATTGGACTAAACAAATCTGGACAAATTAGGGGAAAAAAAAAGAAAGAAAGAACTATAGCACTTCCTGTGCAGCCTGTTCACTTCCTGTAGAGAGAAGGGTTAAAAAATATATTTTGTTGGAACCATCAGAATGATCTGCATCGGCTCGTCAATCTGATCAGAATTTATGTGTTTTTACAAACAGAGGTCATCCAAAGGTCTATCTGCGACAGGTAACATATTAACTGCTCGTAACTTTTCCAAAGTGCTCCCAAACATCTGAAGTATCCTCATAAAAAATGTGAAAACCTGGAGCGAGCGCAGAGCAGAAATAAAACCCATGAAGCGGATCGGAGTGCGTTTGTGCGACGTGGCTTCACTCGTACGGGACGCTGAAGATTTGTGATGTTTCTGTAATCGTGTGCAGAAAGCGCGCAGCTGTTCGGCTGAGACGAGCAGGTTCTGTGATTTACGGATCAAACCGGAGCTACAGTTTCCATCTGCAGCTCCTCTGAAGGCAGGCGCTGCATACATCGGCTCAGATGAGGTCAGATTTGCTTACGTGCCTCCGGGGCTCAATAAACATTTACTCTGCTCTTATTTAATAAAAAAAAATTTTAAAAACTTATGATCCTGGAGCCGATGATGGTGGTTCTTCCATTAATGCACTGCTGCGGCGAGAACACGATCTGAGCCACGATACGTAACTTTAGAAGCATTTTTCACACGTGGAAATGGGTGGAAGCGTGTTCACACCTGCGTGAAATGAGAAGAGGAGCGGAGTCTGTTGTTGAGGCTCTGCAGGGTCTTGTTCTGAGATGAGTGACTGACAAATATCAGGAAGTCCTTAGCCGGAGGCAGAGAGGGGATGTTTGTTTTCTGTCTCTGTGTCTCGTTCTCGTGCCCCGGTGGGACATCTGAACACGATAAAATGTTGGAGTGAAATGTGGCTCGGAGCCACGGACTCTGTTCAGGCAGCTGCATGTGCTGAAAGAGCAAAACGAGGATTTGAGAAGTTTTCAGCTCAGAAGTGAATTCAACAAGATGACGTCAGTGTGGAGCGCCAAGCGTAAAATAAAATGTTACTAACTAGTTTTCATTATCTAATTTTTAAAGTATTTGAGAGCATTTTATTGTTATTTAGCTTACTGTTGTTACATTTTGCTAATGTTAAATGTTATATCTAAATGTGAAATTCTAATTCTAAATATGAAAATGAAATCTTAAAAGTTGTGGCTAAATGTTAAAATTTAAATTTAGGTATTTCAGAATGGAAACCCAGCCTTTGCTGTTGGTGCATGCTTTTGTTACGAAGTCCATCAAAAGCAACTGCTAACGCAGCTAATGCTAACGCAGCTAATGCTAACACGGCTAAAACTTCCCTTCAAGACATCTACTTGCAGCTGCGGCCGGTGACTGAGCTGCACTTCGAACTGCTGGACCACAGGTACCATCCGTGTTGTTTTTAATGAGCACATTTTGAATTTAGATTTTAAATGCAATTTTCTGCAGGGTTAGCATCCTTAGCGTTAGCAAAGCCGTGCACGCACAACAAAGGGTGTGTTCTATTCCGAAATACTTAAATGTAAACATTTAGGATTTCATTTTTGCATTTAAATTTAGGATTTAATATTTAACATTTAAATTTAACATTTAATAAAAATAAGCAAAATCTAAGAACAGTGAGCTACATAAAAAGGGAATAATGATGAAATATTAAAGTGTTAGTGATTTTTTAACATTTTATTTTACACTTCATACTGTACATTAGATGAGATTTTATTAAGAATTATAGAAAAATAAAAGATTTATTTACATAAACGTGCTGATTTACTGTAATGAAAGGCTTGTTTTTCAGTTTCTATGAACAAGTGGGTGATTTATAACAAAACTCTAAAAACCTGATTATTGGATCAACGACTCGTTAACGTTGAGATCCGGCTTCATTCAAGATGGCCGAAGATATGTCTGATGTCTCACACAGACCGTGTGAACCGGGTCTAACAGGAAGTAGGAGGGCAGCTGGTGGATTTCAGGGTCGGGGAAACATCACGGTGGTCATGATGGGGGGGTGGGGCTTTAGGTCAGCTGTCAGAGGAACGATGGACAGATTAGCACAGCTGCGGATTATTCCTGAACAGATTTCTGTCCCGCTACATGAAGCTCTGAAGCTTTAGGAGATCAGCTGGACAAGGTTTCAGGTCCAGTCTGGATTTGAGCGAAACAAGAGAAAAATGTTTACTATTTAGTGACTCGACAAGCTTTCCTGAGTGAATCTGAGCTCCAAAACATCAATATAAGTGGACAGGTTCGTTTCAAATGGATTCTCCAAAAAACGTCAAACTCGAGGCTTGCAGGCCAAAACTGGCCCCTGTAAACATTTTATCCGGCACAGAAATAATACTTTAAATGTGAAATAGATTTTATATGTAGTGCCGTCTGATCAGAGTTTAATTCTGAGCGTATCAGGAAGCATAAAAATCCTGTCAGCACCTTTGACTTAAAATCTAGATTCTGACAACACATTAAGATGAAGTTTAAACAATGTCCATTTGGCTGTCTGTTAGCAAAATATCTCATGATTAGGAAAAAAGATTTTAATAAAACTTCACAGATGTTAATATTGGATTGATGTCTATGGCTGATTAACTTTTGGAGTCAATACAATTCAAGATGGCTGCCACAGCCAAATTACAAAACACAAAAATTACCACAACTCAGTCATTTTTATAAATATTCAACTAAAATTGGGTGTGGTAGTAGCTGAGACTGATTCACAACACATACTTTGAGCACTAATAGATTGAGAAAATTATTATTTTTTAAATCAAACCATTAACGTTTGGTGTTTAATCAATTTGTCTGTTAGCAAAATATCTCATGAACAGTTAAATAGATTTTAATGAAACTTCACAGATATTATCATTGGATTATTGTCTACAGCTGATTAACTTTTGAAGTCAATGCAATTCAAGATGGCCACCACAGCCAAGGGATTTTCAAGAACACAAAGGTGGCTGTAGCTGGGTCCATTTTTAAGATAATAGAATAAAACTCTGTGTGGTAGTAGCTGAGACTAATCCACAACACATACTTTGAGCACCAATAGATTGAGAGAAATTTTTCTTTAAAATCAAATCATTAAGTCTTGGTGTTAAATCAATTCGTCTGTTAGCAAAATATCTCATGTACAGTTTAATAGATTTTAATGAAACTTTCCAGATATCATCATTGGATAAATGTCTACAGCTTATTAACTTCTGGAGTCAATACAATTCAAAATGGCCGCCACAGCCAAGTGACTTTAGAGAATATAATTGCGGTTGTAGCTCGGACCATTTTAAAGATAACTGGTTCAAATTGAGTGTGGTAGTAGCTGAGAGTCATCTCCACACGTACATAAAGCTCTACACATGGTTGTGTTCTTCAGATTGTAGATGTTTGAATAAAGCGGTCAGTGATGCAGGGATGTGTCGCCGTAATCGTCCTGTGGTTCTGGAAACACAAAGTGAAGACAAGGCGAAGTTTTCAAATTGCTCTGCAGCTCTGGACTGATTCCATCACAGGAGACTTATTGAAATCGACACTTCGCCTTGAAAGAAGAGGAAAAGTGGAGGAAAGCAAGTGAAGAGAGAGCGAGAACGGGAGAGCTTCTGGAGTGTAATGAAAGAGAAAAGTGAAAGGAGGGAAAGTAGTTTTCAGTTTAACAGAATGAGGGCTTGTTGAGTGTGTGTGTGTGTGTGTGTGTGTCGTCTTTCTTCTGGCTCCTGAAAATAAGATCTATCTCACCTGAAACCTACATTTGTCTCGGAGAAACAATACAAACTCCATTTCCCCCCGTGGAGTAATCAGGACGGTGATTCATCGATCCGGGGCTCAGATCTGGAGATTGCTTTGTGGTCGTGCCGCCGCAGCGACTCTCCGGCCTGCGCTCAGCGACGGTCCGCTGCCACGTGCTCCCGCCCTCGCCAAGTCGGTGTTGGTGTCGGGGGCTGTAATGGAAATGTGCTCTTTGACAAAGAACACTACACACCGAGCCGTGCAGCCAGAGAGCTCTTTTGTTGCCTTCGGAGTAAAAGTTCAATTTATTTTAAGCGTAAACAACGTTATCCGGCTGAGTGCCGGCGCTCGACCTCTGAGTCACCGTTTCACGTTTCTTTAGCGAAGCAGAAACTGACCATTAAAACACGAGTTCGTCTGACCTCCGCTGGTTTGATCCCCGCTGCAGATGGAGAACAGGTGCGCAGCTGGAGGCGAGTTTAGATCAACAGCAACCAGGAAGCTACTCCCTTCCTTTCGTCTCGTTTGTCTGCTCGTTAGTCGCAGCAGGAGGTGGTAAAAGATGTAAAAATGTTGTAAACATCCAGATTGCAGATTTTCAGACGACGTTTCAAACCAGGAAACACAAAATAAATGTTCGGAAGAAAGAATGATTGTAAGGAATGTATATCACCTGCTGCCTTTTTATGTTTTAGATTGAATTAATATTGAACTTAATATTAGCATTCATGCTAACCATATTTGAATGAACTTAAGTTTGTTGTACGTTTGAAGTTATTCTTTTTTTTTTAAATAAGGGCAGATATGCTAAGATTTTTTTCTTAACTCTGCACGCTTTTCATTCAGAACTTTTTTCCTCTTAATTTTTTTAATAACTTAATATGCCTCCTACATCACAGAACCTGCAGTGCGACATTGCGATGACGATGCTCAATCGAAACGATATAATGTGCAGCTTAGGTAATATTTTGCTAACAGAGGGCAGCTATCTCCAAACTAAACTTTAAAATAGATCCTCTGTTATCTGGTTTGTGCTCAGATCATGTGTTATGGATTAATCTCAGCTACCAGCATAACACACTTTAGCTGGATTCCGGTAAAATCAGCCGAGCTGCAGACATTTTTGTCTGTGGCGGCCATCTTGAATCAGGTTGGCTCCAGGTGGTGACGAGTCGTAGATGTTTACTTCCTGCAAGTTCTGTTGAAGCAGTTGAGGCAGCTCATTTGTAACGATAGAGCAACTGTGTTGTTTTATTAAATTTTAACACACATCACACTTCCTGTCGGCCAATTATAGAAGCCTAAAAATCTAGAAAGGTAAACTTAAAACGTAAGTGTTTCAAATGAAAACTGTTTTACTATAAATGTTTTTTACACTCTGGTTCAGGAGATATTTGAATTTCTATGTTGAAACATTTAGAGATTCTCTAATAGACGGAGCAGGAAAAAAACAGCTTTTATTTGTCGTTTCTGCTCAGATGATGAATCTTTTTTTCGAATCCTGATGAAATTTTCGGGACAACAAAGTGAGCGAGTTCTGTTCTGCAGCCGCTCCTCTTGATTTACGCCGGTCCCGTAAACATCTAACGGACTCTGGAGATTGGATTCCTGGGGGTGTGGAAGCGTGCGAGTTCACGAAACGGCCGATCAAAGCCGGACCACCGCGGTGCCAGACGTTTACCTTCCAGCCAGTCACACCTGCTGGAGTGCAGAGTGGGTCCTGGGCTTTTTAACCTGGTGTTCTCCCACGATATTATTTCACTCCCTCTGGAAAGCTGCCCGCTCCCCGCAGCTTCCCTCCCGTGGAATCCAGAAAAGCTCAAGTTTTTTATTTCCACGCTCCCAGACTTTCGCTACGAGCGATTTTTTTCAAAACGTTTAACTCCTGAGAACCAATCAGCCACGGCGTGCTGATTAATGGAGACCTGGGTTTGGAACAGGAGACGGCCTCGGTGCAGATGTGGCGGGGATGAGAGAGAGAGCGGGAACAGGAGACGAGGACAGTCTGCTTCTGATTTGCTGGTGCTGCCATGTGGCGATAACGAAAACATCTGAACTTTTACTGCCCGTGTGCTCGTCTTAAAAACAGGGATTACTGCTCATTCTGGGAATTCAAGACAGAATGTAGCAGCAGGGCGCATTTTAGATTTTGATTTAAGAAAAAGTTTTTTTTTTTACATAAACAAGAAAAAAAACAAGCTTTGAACCTTTATGACGTGTGAGGTTAATTGAACCTGTCGCCTCGATGTTTGACAGACCTGATGGGAAAAGGCACCTGAATAAACCTGACTGGTAGAAAACGCTGCCGGTGTATTTTTTTTCTTTTTTTAGGCGTCTCTTGAGAACAAACAGATGATGGTAATGCTGACACAGCCTGGGTGAGGTAAGGACGCTCCGGGCTGAAGCACTTTACAGCACATTAGTGCGGTTTGCATACTCCCTTCCAGGTTCTAAGGATGCCATTACAACTTAAGTGGGATTAAATTAACCTAATGAAGTTACATTATCCTCTAAAGTCAGATCCTTAAAACATAGAAAATGAGCTCAACCAGGATCATAACCGTCTGTGCTGCTGCTAGTGTTCCTGTTTGAGACGATACTTATTTACAGCTTTGGAAAATACAGATTTTGAAACTTTCCCAACAGAGATAAAAAGCCAGAAGGATTGTGTCTCAATCTGGATTCTATCTGTTGGACAGTCCTGGCTCTTCTTTGCTGGGCTTGTTTTGTTTTCATGATGTAACAAATGTTTTCAGTTAGTGAGAGGTCTGGACAGCAGACAGGCCGGTCCAGCACCCGGACTTATCTTCTACAAAGCCATGCAGTTGTAACGGATGTAGTATGGGGTGCAGCATTGTCTTGATCAAAAAACTAAAAGGTCCTGAGATGTCTTTTGTCTCTGGAAAAGACGTCTGGATGGAAGCAGATCTCCTAAAACTTTTATATGCAGTGTTTCAGCGCTGAGGCCTTTCTGGGTGGAGTTTACATGTTCTCCCAGAGCTCCCATCAGTTCAGTCTGGGTACTTTTGTTTCTGACTTAAACTTTGCTTGTCAGGTCACCTGGTGACTCTTGTCTCATTTGTCTCCATGTGTCCCTGTGATGGACTTGTCCAAGATGTCCTCTGTATCTGGCTCTGTAACTGCTGAAGACACCAGCGGCCCCGCAACAAGAAGAGGGAGAAGCGGGAAAATAAAATTACACGGATGGATGAACTCAGTTAAGCTGAAACTTGCCAGTTGATTGGATTGTTGTTTGATTGATTGATTGTTTTGTTTGGTTGTTGGTTAATTAGATTAGTTGTTTGATTGGATTGTTGTTTGGATAGATTGGTTTGTTTGGTTAATTAGATGTTAGTTTGATTATTTGTTGGTTGATTGTTGGCTTAGTTTGCTAGTTGGTTGGTTATTTGCTTGGTTTATTGTTGTGTTGGTTTGTTGGTTAGATGGTTGTTATATGGTTAGTTTGTTGGTTGTTATTTCCTTGGTTTTCTAGTTGGTTGGTTAAATTGGTTATTTGCTTGGTTTGTTTAGTTTAGTTAGATTGGTTGTTTGTTTGGTATGTTGGTAGGTTAGATTGGTTGGTTGGTTAGATGGTTGGTAGGTTACATTGGTTGGTTGGTTAGATAATTGGTTGGTTAAATTGGTTGGTTTGTTTGGTATGTTGGTAGGTTAGATTGGCTGGTTGGTTA
>JARVJO010000305.1:1490934-1513224 GCA_031762555.1 Cynodonichthys magdalenae
GGTTGGTTTGTTTGGTATGTTGGTAGGTTAGATTGGCTGGTTGGTTAGATGGTTGGTAGGTTACATTGGTTGGTTGGAAAACATTCCTTTTAACTCCTAAGCAGACCTCAGCAGAAAATCAGAAATAAGAAATCTTTTAAAAGTCCACAAACGTTACAAACCAGTTTTTATTATTGTTTATAAGTGTAAAACATTTTGTCTAGTTAACCACTGTTCAGCACCAACGATGACATCATCACATACCAACGCTGGTTCATGCAGTACTTTATAAAACAGCACGCACTTATCTAAACCATTTCCACAGATGGTTCTGTGTAACAAACCATCTGTGAAGTCAGACATTAATTAAAATAAAGAAGTCATTTAGTCAGTTTCTCACAGCTTGTTGTTGTGAGTAAATTAATTACAGATTCAAAGATTTGGAAGTGACTTACTTTTGTATTTCTGAGGTTTCATGACTAAAGTAAAATCCAAAACTCATCTATTCGATAATCTGACCAATACTATAATTTTATTAGAGAAGTATTATTCTCTCACATGGTGACAGTCTTTCTCACTGAGGGAATTAATCAAATGTCACTGTGCCAAAAAATGTGTTTGTGTTCTCTGCTTGAGGTTTAACAAAGACTTTTTCCCACCAAGATATTTTTATATGAATGCTACATTTCCGATCCGAGCATTGAATATTGTGCAACAGAAAAGAAGAACCCTTGAGACAGATGTTTTTGACTTTCTCTCAAGCTGAACATTCTTCGTCTCTGACATGCAACCCTCAGAAATTTGGGGGGTTTCCTGATACTTTACCATGTTTCACCCACAAAACAGAACCAGCTGGAGCTTGAGAGCTTTGCACCTGCAGCACCATTGTTCTGAAAATGAAAAGCACATTTCTGCGCAGACACGAGATTGACCAAGGTATTTATTTATGCGTGACCAACTCCCAGGACTAAATCACTTCTGGACGAGGCGGCTCGGGTCTTTGTGGTGCCGGTGGAACGAGGTCTTCGAACACACCCCGTTTGTGTCCTGAGCTCACAGAAACGTGTCCCCTGTGCGCTCCGAGAACTCCAAACAAGGATCAACTATAAATCATTTATGCCGCAAAGCCCCCAGAGGAGGGTGGCAGCTGAAAAAAAAGAAGAATCGAAGCTAAATTTCAGTGCCAGGAGCTTTTTCTTGGAAAGTGTACTTGCAAGAACGGGTCATTATGTTAATGTTTTCAGAACCCCAAATGGCTGCACATGAGCATTTATCAGTTTAACCATAGGAGATAATTTGTGTAAATATATACAACTGTGTAAATGAGAAGCAACAAGCTTTGATAAGAAGTCTGCTTTGTCAGCAAACTTTATTCTGCGTTAAGTGAAACTAAAAAAACACCAACGTAGCAGGATCGGAGAGTGGATTTGCTCCGGGGGTCTCTGGAAGAAACTTCACGGAGAACACGACTCGTCGTTAAGATTCAGTGTTTGCAGGTGGCTCGTGCAATTTTCCATCCGAAGCATTGATTCTGGAAATCCGATAAAACGGCGAAGCTTCTCTCATTACGGCTGAGTTGTTTGATATTCATGGTGGAATATTACGGGAATATAAATCGTTTAATCTTGTTTTTTTTTTATTGAATCCTGTCATGAGACGCTCCCCTCCAACATCTGTGTGCTTCTGAAGCAGAATGACAGCTTAGAAATTAGCCTGAGTGCGACTCAGCAGCTTCAGGTTGGATGATTTTCATCAAAAAAAAAAATTAACTGACATTGCTTTTTTTCTACAAGTTTAGGGTTCCTGCCTCGAGTTAAATTCACGTATTAAAGCTCAAACTTTTTTACTTGTAGTGTTTTCAGCACCACTTTAGTGACGTCTCACCCTTAAATCACAAAACGTGAACAGCTGCACTTTTCCTGAGTGTTTGTCTGACCCTCTGTGGTGATCTGAGGTAGATTTACTCCCTGATTTAAGACACTTACAGTAAGTGTGTAAATGGTTTGCAGAGGTTCCAAAGCAGGAATGCAGACAAACACCAGCTGAAAAAAGAAAAACTTAAAACTTTAATAAAAAAAACAAAACAAAAAGATGACACGACAGCACACCAATAACTCAGAGACATGGAGGAGAAGCAGACATGAAGCTCAAACGTTTGAACGTGAGGCGAGACACTGAGGGACTTTATGGACGGGATCTGATGAGACCAGGATTCTAGTTAAGGTTTTTCTCTTGGATGTTATGTTGTAGTTTGTTTTCAGTTTGTCTCAGAGGATTTTTGAAGAAACCTCTGCTTTTACTGGAGTTTCCTGGTGGTTGGTTTGGTTTCTCCACAAGTCCCTAAGTTTTGTTAAAAAAAATAATAAAAAAAAAAATAAAAAAGACTAAACTCACCTGTGGGATCTACATCCTGGACTCTTCCTTGTGTTTGAGTAATTTGCAGAGCAAAAACTCTTCCTGTTTTTCCTTCTGTGGCTAAATATGTTGAGTTTAGAGCAGTTCTTGTAAAGTAGCTTCTCTGGAGTTTTATTTTATAAACTGTTTGTAACAAAAAGAAACAACCGTACGGTCATTACTCAAAACAGAAGATTTCTGCTATCAAAAAGAAACATTTGTTTGGTTTCTAGGGAGCCCGTCCGGTGGCATTGGATAAAAACTTTTTATGAGTGGCCACAAGGTAATGAGTGACCACAAGAAAAAAATTTTGGCAGCAAGAAAATAACGCGTGACCAAGAGATAACGAATGGTAACAAAATAATACCGAATGGCTATGAGATTATGTGTGGCGTTGAGATAACTCATTTTGAGATATTACATGGCAACAAAACAATAACACGTTACCATGAGAGAACACGTGGCCACAAGATAACATGTGGCCACAAGATAACACGTGACCACACGATAACGCATGGTGACAAGATAACACGGCCATGAGACAACATGTGGCCACAAGGAAACTTGTGGACAAGGAGATAACACGTGACCATGAGATAACATTTAACCTCAAGATAACACGTGGCCACAAGATAATACATGGTGACAAGATAATGTGGCCATGAGACAACAACACACGGCGACAAGATAACATGATGACAAGATAAAACGTGGCCACGAGATAACGCACGTGATGAGAACAATGCATGGTCACAAATTAAAGAATATTATTTTGTTGCCTCATGGCTGTGTCTTATTTTTTGGCCACAAGATAACACGTGGCCATGAGAAATAATGAATGAGCAGGAGATAATTTTGAACAGTCTTGTCTTTTTGTGAGATTGTTGGAATCAGATTATTTATGAATATGTTGTTTTCAACGGTTCAAAAGTAACCCACACTTATTTGGTGTACACTTAATCAAAACTGTTCATCTTTCAAAGTATTCATGAGATGACAATGAACGCCCTAGGTGTATGTCGTAAAACTGATTTTTTACTGTGTTCCTGAACGTAACATAACTCCACAGTGTGAGAGAGGAAACTGCTCTGTGTTATAACAAAGACAGCCCCAGTGGTCACCTGTGTGTTATTGCTGCAACATATAATCCTAACGCAAGTGACAGAAGTATGTCATTCATTACTATATTACGATAAAATGACATTAATTCAAACTTGTCCATGTTAACAATCAACAGTCTCTAAATGGATATGACTGCAATGATCAGCTCGTGGCCACACTTTACTTTTTTTAATCTGATGTCACCGGACGGGCTCTGTAGGTCTCGGTTGAGAAACGAAGAACTTGAAGATAAACGGTTCGGATCTGTCTCATAAAGTCGTCGTATCAACAGATCTCCTCGGTTCTCTCTGGGTAATTAACATGCGAGGCCAGCAGGTTGGTTAACTCTGAATCACCAGTGAGAAAAGACAAATAGAACTTTAATTAGGCTCTGATTCAGAGGTAATTACTTCAAATCGCTACGAGAGCTGACAGCAGAGTCTGAGTGGATGTGGGAGGAGAGAGATCGCCGTTACATTTCTTTTATCCTTTATCTCTGTTAGAGCGGGGACAGAGAACAAGGCTGCAGAGCGCCTTCAGGGAGCTCTGTGGGTTCAATGTTTCATCCTGATGGGGGCCCGGCGGTGCTGGAGGGGTCAGCAATGAGGAGCGATGGGAGAGCGAGGAGGGAACGGAGAACAGGTGAACAGAGAGACAAGAGGCAGAGGAGGAGGATGAAGGTTAAACGGAAAAAGAAATTCAAAGGAGGCGGGGGAGGCCTGAGAAAATGTTCAGAAAGTAATAAAGACCAAAATAATGAAGCTGATCTGCCAACCCGACCCACATTCAATTTACTGTCTCTGTTTTATCTTCTTGTTTCTGTCTCAAAGAAGCACAGATAAAAAAAATACATTTTTATTTTCATTTATTTCTACGGGAGAATTCAATTTTCAGTAAACAACAGAATTTATATTTTATTACAAAAGATAAACCGTTTCCTGTCTGCTAAAAGACTCTTCAGGTTTCAATGTGAAAACATGAAGTTTTGAAATCAGATTAAGGTGATCCAAACGTTTTACAGAAGGTGTTTTGTTTTTATCATCAACTCAGGCTAGAGTTTGGTTTATAAAACCATAAAGGAGACGTTTCTTGGTTTCTGTGGATCCATCAGTTTGGACTCATCAGCTCGTTCCATGCATCTCTTCTGCTTTTGCTATTTACTTCTTTTTATGTTATAATTCAATTGTTCTTAATCCAAGATTTATTTTTAAAAAGTGTAGCTAACACCTGTGGTTCAAATATGGCATAAAAAATTTCCAGGAAGCTGCCAAGATGATTATTTTCTTGGTCTAAACCCAGATTTAATTTCCTTTTTTTGTCAACGCCCTGGAGCCCTCCCAAAAGAGCTGGAAGAGGTGATAAAGAAAGGTCTGGGACACCGAGACCTGACTCTGAAACAAGCAGGTGATGGATGGATGAATGGATGGATGGTTAGATGGATGGATGGATGGATGAATAGATGGACAGTTAGATAGATGGATGGATGAATGGATGGACGGTTAGATGGATAGATGGATGGTTGATGTTGGATGGATGATGGATAAATGGATGGATGGATGGATGGATGGTTGGATGGGTAATGGATAGATGGATGGATGGATGGATGGATGGATGGCCAGTTAGATGGATGGATGGATAAATGAATGGATGGACGGTTAGATGGACGGATGATGGTTAGATGGGTAATGAATGGATGGATGGTTGATGTTGGATGGATGATGGATAAATGGATGGTTGATGTTGGATAGATGGTTTATGTTGGATGGGTGGTTGGATGGACGGATGGTTAGATGGTTGATGATGGATGGTTAGATGGTTGATGATAGATGGATGATAGATGAATAGATGGTTAGATGGCTGGATGGATGGTTGATGTCGGATGGATAAATGGATGGTTGGTTGATGTTGGATGGATGGATAGTTGATGTTGGATGGATGTTAGATGGTTGATGTTGGATGGATGTTAGATGGTTGACGTTGGATGGATGTTAGATGGTTGATGTATGGATAGATGGATGGTTGATGTTGGATGATGGTTGGATGGTTGGTGTTGGATGGATGGTTAGATGGATGGTTGATGTTGGATGGATGGATGGATGGTTGGATGATGGATGGCTAGATGGTTGATGTTGCATGGATGATTAGATGGATGTTTGGATGATGGATGGATGGTTGGATGATGGATGGATGGTTGGATGATGGTTGGATGGATGGATGGTTGGATGGATGATGGATGGTTAGATGGATGTTTGGATGATGGATGGATGGTTGGATGATGGATGGATGGTTGGATGATGGTTGGATGCATGGATGGATGGTTGGATGATGGATGGATGGTCAGATGGATGGTTGATGTTTGGATGGATGGATGTTTGGATGATGGATGGATGGATGGTTGGATGATGGTTGGATGATGGATGGATGGTTGGATGATGGATGGATGGTTAGATGGATGGATGGATGGTTGGATGATGGATGGCTAGATGGTTGATGTTGCATTGATGATTAGATGGATGTTTGGATGATGGATGGTTAGATGGATGTTTGGATGATGGATGTTAGATGGTTGATGTTGGATGGATGGTTGGATGGATGGTTAGATGGATGTTTGGATGATGGATGGATGGTTAGATGGATGGATGATGGTTGGATGGATGGATGGATGGTTGGATGATGGATGGATGATGGATGGATGGTTGGTTAAATGAATGGAATTTTCCAGTGATATTTTTGTGACGTCCTCCTCGCTCCTCGTCTAAGTTGGAGCCTCTTCTTGCTCGTTATAATCAGACCCCCCCGGTCCCCCCCCTCCTGATATCTGGTGTCCGTCTGGTCTCGGTCCACGGCGCCGGCCGGTGATGAACTAACGGACTGGGTAGGTCGGTGGAGACGTATGGAGGGGAGGATTACATCTGACAGCTCATTCATCCACATTTGGTTAATAGCAGCAGAGTGCTGTGATGGTAAACACCGCGTGGAGACCTCATCACAGAGCCTTCAGTCTCTCTCTGAGTCCGACAGATATGAGCCGAACCTCTGAATATGATGACGGAGTCGATACTTCAGACTCCAGGAACGCTTTAAAACAGCTCCACATACAAACCTGACAGCTTCTCTTATTTATTTTAAATGAAGTTCTTATTGTCGCCCTGATAACTTATTTGTGAGGTTTGGAGCAGTTTGAGTCGTTTTCACTTAAAGCCTCTAAATCTGCTGCAGCTGCAGAAAAGTTTACATTTATTCTGTCGTCTGTGATTAACTCTGAAGAGAAAACCTATAAACTGTACATGTTCTCATTTATTTGTTCTTTATAGTTGTCATTATTAATTTTATTATGATTATTAGCACTAGTTATAACCCTGCATTTGAGTGAAATGCTATGTAAAACAAACTTTAATATTTTAAATTTTGTTGTTTTATTTTCTTATTTAAATATTTTAAGTCAGGTATTGAATTTTAGCGTTCTTATATTTGCTCTGGATAGATGTTTTCCTGCTCCGTCTATCAGTTTTAATCATTTGTTTATAAAAATGATAAAGTTCCAGATTTGTTTTGAGAATTAAACCTTGAACAAGAGGACGAGGGAATAATAAAAAAAAGATCAACCTGTTGATTTTGTGATTTACAGACGACATAAAAGTCCTGCTCTGAGGCTGGGAGGTCGGCTTTCGTTCTTCCTAATTAATTCTGCAGAAATAAAAACATCTGGTGAAAACCACAGCAGAACTTCGTGTTCACAGAAAACAAATTTTATATGAGAATAAAACATAAAAATATCAATTCAACGTCCTTCCTGTTCTGTAGACCTGCTTCGTTTGATGTTTTATTAAAACTGAGGTTAAATAAAACACTTTTTTTTAAAAGCTCCTGAAACTTGCAGCGTAAATTCATTTTCTTCAGTCTGATGGATCATTTTCAGCTGCTTTATTTGCGCCATCTGTAGGAAGTCGGAGCTGTTATCTGAGCAGGAAGTGTTCGCATTTCCTGTTTCCTCCAAATCAGCTCCTTCTGTTCTTCTACTTAAAACAGTCAAAATGTTCTAAATCAAAATGAAGTTTTTCTCCTTCCTGAAAATATTCTCATCAGCACAGCAGCTAGCTGTAGCACTTCTGGTGCAGCCTTCCTACATGAACATCAACATTTTTCTGGAACAGTTGACGGTGATGGGAAGTTTTGTGGACTCACCACCTTACAGTGGTGGAAGGGTCTGAGTACCACCGTGATCCTGGGGGTCTATGTTGTCTGTAGGGGCGGAGCCAGAGGGGTGGCGAGTGCCAGCTATTTGGATTTAGAATTAGGAAATAGATTTAGACAGCCTCCAGCGCGGCGCTGTGATGTAAGCAGCAGACAAATTCAGCCTTCGGAAGACACAGACCCTGAATCTGGACACAGCCTGTATTTTTAAATGGCCCCTTTAAAAGATCACCATGACCACCCCTTGCAAAAAATGTCTAGCTCCGCCCCTGGTTGTTTGAGGATCAGACCTTGGTCTCAGGGGACAGGTCCGACTGAGTGACTCAAAAACCACGATGGAAGAACAGGTTTTCTCGATAAACAAGAAGGTTACCCCCTCTGCACTTTGGTCTTGATCACAGCCGTTAATAAACTTGTAAATCTAATCATAAGGAAGCTGATAAAACAGGTAAGATACTAACTGTTCATAAGTTTTATAAAAACCCAACTTTCAAAAGCTCTGAACGTTACTTTTAAGGATTTTCAAATCATCTTTCAAAAGGTTAAAGATTTTTATTTGTCTTGAATCATCTTCAGGCTTGATTCAATCATTCAGACCCAAAACTTTTGAGCTTCCCACAGATTTATTCAGACCTGAACGCATCACCTCCCTGTTTCAAACTGTAACCCTCAGAGCTGTGAGGAACGTTTATAATCATGTTTTTAATAATACTGGCTTTTTAAAATGTAAAAAGTAAAACAAATGCTTATTTTTTGGCACAGAGCATTGATTTCCACCTCCACAAGATTCAGAGCGTAAATTATTCATCCACATTTACATGCAGTTTGGGTTTGTGCTTGATTCTGTTTGGTTTTCTGGATTTTTTTATTTTTTTTAAGCAGAACTCGCAGCAGATTTACGGCTTGGCTGATGTAAACACGTAACGACAGCAGCGCGTCTGGAGCGCAGGAGGACCGCGAGGCGATGCGACGTGACAGCGAGGAGCTCCGGATGTTTAAACATGAAGCACGAAGAGCAAACAGCCGTCATTAAAAATCCACCTCCGCTCACGTGTTGTGTTTCAGCTCAGAGTTGGGTTGTAGGCAGGAAGCACCGCTGGTTCTGGCTCAGTTCGGATCACGACACAGAAGAGTCACAAATTTAAGATCAGCTGTCAGGATCTGTGGTTTCTGGTTTGTTTTGGTCTTTTGTGACTCTTGTTTAGTTGTGTTACTTCCCCTCAGTCCTACCACTCACACCTGTTCACTGTTTTATTAGTCACAGCTGCAGCCACTCCTCTCATCATTGTGTCCAACTATGACGCCACACCCTTACTTCAGCTGTTTGAGTCAATCATCAATCAGCTAAAACCCAAGGGAAGCATTGTTTCTGACCATGTCTGTTAGCAAAAGATGTCTGGAACCACTGGACTAATTTTATTGGAAGTCAGAAAGTTTAAATTTTTAGCTTTTTTGCTAACTTTGGAAACTGCTAGCAGCTTAGCTTTTGCTAAATTATGTTCTGCTAATTTAAAGTGAGTGAGTGTGAAACTTCTATTTTTATGCTGTTTATCCCAAATTAAACTAAACCTATACCCTCTTACTAAGAGTGCTGGATGTGTCAGGTACCGTATGTGTTAGCATGTAGCATCTGTAGAAGCTAAACTTAAAACTAAGTGTCAAAAATAACATTTAACAATTTTTAAAGGATGAATAAAAAAATTTAATATGTGTAAAATATGGTAGAGAAAGTATTTGATAAGTGTTGTTTGACTAACTAAAAAACAAACTTGATTTAGAACTGCTTTTAATCTGAAAGGGTCAAACTGGAAGTATCACAAGTTAGACAAAGCTCTCTGGTTTGGATTGGCCGCTTTGCCACTAATGATCCCGCCCACCTTCAAATTAAATCATTAGAAATCTAATAGGTTTGTGTCGGCCCCACCAGCCTGACAGTCATCGTAGCGATTAGCGTTCGCTTCTACAATTTTTTATCCTGTTAGTGGAGCTAAGATTCTTGTTTAGCGGATTAGCGGTCAGTGAAGCTAACTTTTTGGCTAGCTGTGCCCACCACTGCTGGTTCTCCTCTGTCTTCGTCTCCATTGTTTCGAGTTATTTGGTTTCAATTCAAGTTTTAAGATTTTACTTGAGCTCCTCGTGTTCAGTCTACAGTCCAGGTCTTCTGCTTACAAACTGACATTTTGAGGTAAACTTTGGTGAAGTAAAGCACTGGACCGAACATCTTCAACTTTTTCTGTTTTAAGATGGCTGCCACAACTAACATTAGCCAACATATAAATTGCTGCTACTTAGTCGGGTTTACAGAGATTGAGATTAAATTTGGTGCCAAAGTAGCCAAGAATCATTCACAACACGTACTTATTAAACAAAACATCTACTTCTATAACTCTGCCAGTTCTTATCAGAGGAAGATGGTAGGTTTCAGTTTGTTTGTTTGGTCATAAATCCTCCTGTCAGACTCTCAGATGTAGAAGAAATAACTTTTAAAACCTCATGAGAGTCTTCGGCTCTTTTATCAGCCGATGGTGGTAAAAATCCAGCTCCTCTTCAGCTCATCACTGTCTCCTTCCGTCAGATTATCTGTCAGCACCGAGCGGCGACTGCAGAGCTGAACTCTGAGACGGACGGGCCTTCTGCGGGCTGTCAGATAGAATCCAGCAGACGACCTGCTTATTGTCCCTCGCTGTCCACGCTCGTCCTGCGTCTCCGCCTGACAGGAACACGTCGGAGGACATCAAAGACCGGCGGACGAATGAAAGGAGACGCTCGCGGTTGGACAGAGGAGTGAGGGGGGTTTCCAGACGTCGATCACAGAACCAGAATTTCTTTTGTTTTCTCAGAAATCAGAGGTTGGAACGACTAAAGGAGCATTCTGCTCATCGTAGATCAGATTTCAGATCAAACAAAACAAAATGGTTTGGAATTAAAACTGCAATCAGTGATACGGGTCATTCAGCCTAAGCAGTCGTTGGCCCATCTCTCCAGTTTTTGTACAGCACAGCCCACCAAAACGTTACGAAACAGAGTTAAGCATCACAAAAAACACATCTAAATTCACCAAGCTGCCCTGACCCTTTCCTCTTGGCCTCTGCTAACGATGAATGTTCATCAATATGTTGATTTCTGAAACGGTCCTAACGTTACACAACAGTTTTGAAGCTGCGAGGATGAAAAGTGTGATTGTGAAGTATTTTTTACCTCCACTAGGTGGCACTGTAAAGAATTCACCACGTTTGCATATGACTATGGTCAGGACTAGATGCCCATTTATCACCGTTCAGATTTTTTAACAACTGTTCAAGGATTTTGTGCATAAACTCATCAAAAGGCTTTGGACAAAGTTTGAAGTTGATACGCTCAAATTTGAAGACAAAATAGCGTTTGGCGTGACGTGAAATTTCCTTCCAAATGGCTGACTTCCTTAACAATATGGTGCCAAGAAACTCTTGTAGGACCTGAACTGGTGCAGCTATGCACCAAGTTTTGTATTCATACGGTAAAGTAGTCAGAGGGGCTGCAATCAAGATGGCACTAGAGCGCCAATTTGCCACGCCCACATCTGGATTTTTGGGCCTCAACTTATTTATGCTAGTTCTAAATAACTACCAGATTACATAAAGCTGGGCTCACTAGAACATAGTGGGAAGAGAGCATCCTGTCAGTAGAAAAATAATACAAATAATCATAATAATCAGGTAAAAATCAATAAGGCCTTCTGCTGCTTCAAAGAAATAAAGATTTATTTATTTATGTCAGACTAAAAATAAATTTACAAATGTCCCAATAAATTTGGCAAATACTGATTCAAATGTGGATTAAAAATATTTAAACATCATTAATAATGATGTTTACATGTGAGGAACCAACAAGGAGAGCCACTAAACAACAATATTAAAGCTGAGATGTTTTGTGTAAAAATCTCCTCTTACAGGAATAACTCAAGGTGAGGAGATAAAGAAGGAATTAGGACAAAAAAAAGGTTTTTATTTTAACTTTCAGAGCTGGAAATTTTGAACTTCTGTTGGATTAATTTGGGTTCATCTTGTCAGATTAGAGGAATTATCTTTTGTTTCTTCCTCTGCAGAAAAACATGAAGAAAACTGAAGAGATTTTTAATTCTTTAAAAATAAAAACATGAAGGAGACTCTGGGAGAGTATTACCCGGTGATCTGGACCCGTCACAGAATCTGGATCAGGTCTATGATGATGAGTCGGAGCTGGATTATTCTGGGCAGATACATGTCGACGGCTCAGGAGAAATAATCCTTTCACGTGTTAGAAGTAGAGAAAATCTGTTTTGGTCTGATCTCTTTAAAGCCACCACTCTCTCTCTCTCTAACTCCCTATCGTTGTTTCTTTGCAGCAAATGTTGCCGTTTTGATGTTTTTATATTTAAATCTACATTTTGATTCTTCGGTTCAGTGTTCGAGTTTTATCTCTGGATGTTTGCAGAAGTAAAGAGTCGATCAGAAGCTCTGCTTTTATTTTCCTCGCTGCACATTTCTGTTTCTGCTCTCGGTGGTTTCCTTGTTACCTTTGCTTCAGAAACGATGACTTTTTTTAAGGCCGACAGCTCATCAAGATGACTGACATCTTGGTGCTGCAGCTTGACCTGCTGGAGAGAAGCTGCATATCAGAGCTGCAGGACGTGATTTGAAAGATGTCCCTAAATTTAAGCCAGATAACGAGACCAAACTTCGGCTCGGGGTCGCAGTCAAAGCTTTGGTTTGTGCTAGGTTACAGGAGAGCCGCACAGCTTCATCTGCTGCCAGGTGAGGCGTAGCTGAAGAACTTATGTCCAGTAATGGATCAGAAGCTTTGTCACTGGAGGATTTTAAAAAACAAAACGTGCCGCTGAAGTTTCCAGAACTGATGAGATGAACCGATAAGAGTCTGTGACCAAATGTAACAAAATGCTAGCCAAAAGCTAAAAGTAGCCAAAAGCTAGCAAGAAAAAGTGCATTAGGGTAGCAAAAAGCAAACAAGCTAAAAGTTAAAAATGCAAGCTAAAAGCAGCAAAAGAGTACTGAAACGCATGCTAAGGTCTAACATAGCAGAACGCTAGCTAAAAGTAGCAAAAAGCTACATAAAACCAGTAGATTGGCAGTTAAAAGATAATGCTAACATAACAATAGTTAAACATGAAGCAAGCAAAACAGTTAAAAGCTAAAAGCAATAGTAGCTAGTTTTCAGAAAATCTACATGCTAAATGTAGCAAAGTAGTAGCTAAAACCCTTGGTGACACAGCAGCTATAATCAGCAGATAAATGCTAAAATTATTAAAATATTACCTAATAGACAAGATTACCAAAACTAACCAACTAAAACTTTAAATGAGTAAAACAGTAGCCAAAACATGAACCTGGAAAAACAGTAATTAAATTGAGCTATACCTTAGGTAAATGTTACATTTAGCACAATAATATCTCAGAGATAAAACAACCTAAACAGTAGCTGAAAGTTAAAATAAAACAGTCACCAAAAAAACAAAATAGCTTGGAATTAAGACAGACAAAATAGAAGCTAAAATGTACTGAATAGCTAAATTCTAAATTTTGCAAAAACAGTAGCTAAAAACTGAATTTGTCTAAAACCAACAAAACAGCAGCTTAAAGCTACAACAGAGAAAATACAAGCTAAAATTTACTGAATGAAAAGCTAATTTTATCATAACATTTGCTACAACCTAAACCCAGCAAAACACTAGCTAAAAATAGCAAAACCGTATATAAAGGCTAAATTTAGTAAAAGCAGAGCTAAGGGTTAGGACAACCCAAACTGCAGATTAAAGTTAAACCCAGTAAAACAGTAGCTCAAATTGGCACAACAGTAGCTTAAAGTCTAAATGAGCAAAACAGTAGCTAAAACAGCAGCTTAAAATGAAAAGCTAAAAGCTAAACCAGCTACGTATCTGGAGATAACCCATATTTGGAGAACATGTAAACTCCACACAAGCCCCTTTCATAAGACAGCTCAGTCCGGGTCTGATGTTCTGTCCTCTGAGCGTTCAGAAAAAACACGAAGGCAGAGAGGCGAGTAAAATGAGCCCGCCTCTGATGCGCCCCTGATCCATGAGTGGAGGTAGTATTAGCGCCGGGCCTGAGCAACAGCAACTTTGTAGTTGGTTTGAAATATTAAACCGTACAGAATCATTAAAGTAAGTTAATTCAGTTTGTTTTGTTTGATACGAGGCAGCAGACGTCTGTGCCACAATAATTACGTCGCTCCACTTCAGCCCAGCTGAGTTCTGCTCCACACCTCTTTTGGATCTGCGCTGCTGGTTCATTTATGAACGCGTTCTTGTGAGCCTTCTGCCCACCTTCACCTGTGGTCTTATGAATGACCCGGGGGGGATTAAAGCCGGACAGGTCTGTGCGACAATAACGCGGATTTGACTTATGAAAGAGGCTACAGACAGGCCAGGAAACAAAAGGTAACAATAAACTTGAAATCCATTATTCAAACGCTGACTCAGCATTTCTACATAACTTCTATGTTTCTGCATCATCACTCTTTATGACTTGTGATATTCCTTTCTGCTTCTGTCGGGTTATAATCTTTTGGATTTATTTCAGAGTGAAACAGGAATAAATTCAATCTCAGTCAGTTTCTTCAAAACTTCTCCCATGTCTCGATGTTTCTGCAGAGTTTAATTTCTCTGCAGGGAGAACTCCTTCTGTCGTTCCTCTTTCCCCATCACCAAAACAAACTCTGGTGAGAACAAAGGTAACATGTTGCATAATGCTTCCTTCCTTTCACTCCAGGTGTCGCGTTCCTCCTGAGGTAATGTGCTGCAGAGCTGTCACTGTTTTCAGATTTCACCTGCTCAGTCCAAGGACTGGAAGCAGCTCACCTGGAGGTTTTATTTTTTCTGTGCCAGTAAGATTATAAGTTGTCGTGTTTAAAATATAACATTCCACTGGGAAGCTGCATGGACTGAGACTACATGTGGCGCCAAGTGTAAAATAAAATGTAAAGAAATGTCACAAACATTTTTATTTAGCTCACTTTCTGGTTGTAAAATCCTAGTTTTTAATTTCCACAAACATTTTATTGCTATTTAGCTCACTGTTTTAAGAGTTTGCTAAGTTTTACTGCATGCATTAGCAGCGATAGTAATATTAGCAGCATTAGTAGTGTTAGCAGAGTTAGCACCATTAGTAGTGTTAGCGGAATTAGCACCATTAGCAGTCTTAGCAGCATTAGCGGAGTAAGCAGCATTAGCAGTATTACTAGTGTTAAGAGTTAGCAGCATTAGCAGTGTTAGCAGAGTTAGCAGCATTAGCAGTATTACTAGTGTTAAGAGTTAGCACCATTAGTAGTGTTAGCAGCATTAGTAGTGTTAGCAGCATTAGCAGTGTTAGCAGCATTAGCAGTGTTAGCAGAGTAAGCAGCATTAGCAGTATTACTAGTGTTAAGAGTTAGCAGCATTAGTAGTGTTAGCAGCATTAGTAGTGTTAGCGAAATTAGCACCATTAGCAGTGTTAGCAGCATCAGCAGAGTAAGCAGCATTAGCAGTATTACTAGTGTTAGAGTTAGCAGGTTTGAGCTCCATTTTGAAAGTTTTTATTGTAAAGTTCATTCATTTAAAAAAACAACAAATTCAATAAAACTGTAAACTTTTATATTTAGCTACAATATTTAGGATTTAACTTTTACATTTAGAATGTAAGAACAGTGAGCTAAATAATATGTTGGTGGACATTTTTAACTAGAATTTTACATTTAGAAATTGAGTTAAATAATGAAAATGTTTTAGTGACATTTTTTAACATTTTATTTTAGATTTGGTGCCACGTAAAGCTGAGGAGATTTCAGATTATAAGTTTCCTCAGACCTCACCTCAGGTTGACCTCCACATGTATTAATTTGAGTCATTTCCTGTAATGAACTGAGGAAATGGTCACCTGATAACGCTCCGCTCTCTCCTCTCGGCTTTATGAGCTTCAGTTCTGTTAATTTACCGAGCGGCGCCCGCAGCTGCTGATTTATTTAAAGCTTTTACGTTCGCCACATCACCTGCTCCATCGTCAGAGAGAAAAGGTATCATTTTAACACATTAACAAACATCTGCACATTTTCTGCGCCTCTAAAACATCGAAGCACTTTATGTTCGAGAGCCAAAATTATCAGACGGCGGCTGTGAAACACAAAAACATCCCTCTGATGATGATGTTTGAAAACACCCACCAGCTTCTGATACTCAGGATTGTCTGAGAACATTCGACTCTTCTCTGAGAAAACTCAATTATTTCAGTCAGAGAGCAGCTTTTTATCGCAGCAACATTGTGATTATAAAACCAAGAATATTAATTTTGACAGTAATTACAGGCTGAGATTGAACCATCTCAAATTAATTACAACTTTCAGACAAACGAAGCACAAAAAGAACAAGATAAAAGTGATAAAATGGAAGAATAACAATATTTAAAAAAAATTCAGTTTGTCTTTGAACAGCTGACATCAAAAAATAAAGAAATTCTTTGATTTAAAAAAAATCTAGTTTTTAACGTTTTACTGTCTTAATGTGGAGCTTTTATGTTGGAAAACAAACAAGCTTCTTCCTGAAATCATTTCCTACATTTTTAACATTTTATAATCAGGAAACTTAAAAAAATGAGAAATTTTAAAATCTGGAAACTGAAAAACTAAAACTGAATATTTAAAACGTAAAAAAGCTGAACACTAAAAAGTAGCAAATTAATAGCTAAAGACACAACACTAGGTAACATTGAAACGATTCTTATGCTAGTTAAAAAAGCTAAACTACCTGATAGCTAAGTAAGCCAAATGCTAGCTACAGAAACAACACTAGCCATTAGCATCAAAATACTAACTAAAAGTATTAAACATTAAATTAGCTAAAAAGTTAAAAGTCTAAATTACTAGGGGAGCTAAAAGCTACAGACACCTAAGTAGTAGGTTACCTAAAAGCTAAAGGTAGCACAACACTATATTTGCTAAAAAAACAAAGATAGCAAATCACTAGATTAGCTAAAGGCTAAAGATACCAAAATTCCTGATAAACTAAAAGCGTTAAGTACGAAAACACAAGCTTAGCTAAAAGTACTAAAAACAGTAGGTCAGCTAAAAGCTAACAGCATCAAAACACCAGGTTAGCTAAAAGCTAAAAGTACTAAAACAGTAGGTTAGTTAAATGTTAACAGCATCAAAACACCAGGTTAGCTAAAAGCTAAAAGTTAACAGCATCAAAACACCAGGTTAGCTAAAAGCTAAAAGTACTAAAACAGTAGGTTAGTTAAATGTTAACAGCATCAAAACACCAGGTTAGCTAAAAGCTAACAGCATCAAAACACCAGGTTAGCTAAAAGCACTAAAACAGTAGGTTAGCTAAAAGTTAATAGCATCAAAACACCAGGTTAGCTAAAAGCTTTAAAACACTAATTTAGCCAACAGTAACAAAGTGAATTAAAGAATTCTCTGTACTTCTAGGAGGGATATTTGTAAATGAAGCCAGGGAATAATTGGTAAAAAGCATAATCATCCTTTCACCTTCAACAATTATTACAGCTAAATAAAATGTTGCAGTTTATTATTTTAGAGTTATTTTTTCTCTAAATCCCCACAGATGTTTCTCTAAATTAAAAATACAATTATTTTTGGTATTTACCAGGACTCTGAGTGAATTTTCCATTCCTGTTCGGATCGTCTGACCTCTGGTTGCCCTCAGTGAGATCAGCTGCTCCTCATTTGGTTTCTATCAGCTGCAGCTGATTACTCCTCTTCCCTCATCAGACCTCTCAAAAATATTTTGTTTTCTGACTCTCACTGCAACTCGCAGTTAAAATATCAGAGCTGCTTTTAAAGGAGAAACTCCAGCTGTCGGATTTGAACCCGTCTGTTGGTTTTAATCCCGTTTTGACTTCTGCTGCATATTTTTAGTCCTCAGATGCTTTGCTGCAAACAAACAGTCCACATAAAACACTCTAACATCACGATGCTCGGCCTCTGTAGAACAATAGTTCAGGTGTATTAAACCGCCCACGCCAGGCCAGAACCTCATCCACCTCCTCCAGCCGAGCGGTCCCTGCTGAGAGTTCAGCAGAAACAGACAGATGTTCGTTTCCCTGAAATACCAAACAGACTCGAGGCGTTCAGCTTTACAGGAACTCTGATCAGTTGTAGACGATTCATTAGCATCCTTCCAATGGTTCAGGAGAGATTTTGCTAACACAGATTAACCAACAAGTTTAAGGTGGGCGACAGTCAGATTAATGTTCAGAGCTGTGAAAATGTTTGATAGGTCTACATTCACTGCTCTGCCTGCAGCCTCGAAAGAATAAATTACCAAGACGTGAACATGTTAACAAGCAGCTTTCACACCAAATATCACATCAGTGAGGTTGGAAACGTTGGATCAGACAGACTTTTATTCACATAACGACATTTTTCCAGTCTGATCCATTCATCCATCATCTGCTGCTTGTTGCAGGGGGCAGCAGTTTGATCAGGGAGGACAAACTTTGACAAAACACTAGAGGTAGCAAAACAGTTTAGCTAAAAGCTCTAAAAGAGAAACATACAAAACACTGAGTTAGCCAAAAGCTAAAATTACTTAAACACTAGGTTGACACTAAAAGCTAAATGTACCAAAAAAACTGTGTTAGCTAAAAATGTGCCAAAAAACTATGTTAGCTAAAAGCTAAAGGCACCAAAAAAGTAAGTTAGCTAAAAGCTGAAAGCACCAAAATGCCAAATTAGCCAACTGCTAAAAGTGACAAAACACTAGGTTAGCTAAAAGTACTAAAATGCTGGGTTAGCTAAAAGGTACTTAGATAAAAGTTAAAATTACAAAAATAAAAAATTAAGCCAAATGTGAGAAGTACCAGATTATTAGGTTAGTTAAAAGCTAAATGAACCAAAACACTAGGTAAGCTAAAAGCTAAAAAGGTACGAAAACATTAGATTAGCTAAAAACTATGATAGGGTGACCAGATGTTTCAGATTTCTGGGGACAGTCCCCAATTTGGACAGGCTGCTAGCATTTCCTGAGTTTAGTGTTTTATAAATGTAGACTGCTATTATGACAGTCGGGTAAAAAGTGTGTTGGCACAACAGCAGGGTAGCTGGTCACACTGTTATCATTACAGAGTAGAAGAGCTGAGCACTTTTATAAAAGACTGTGTAGCTGCAAGGGATGCTGGGTAACTTGGTGGAAGTTATATGTGTACACGTTTATGTCTGGGTATGAATACTTTATTTAACTAGCTCTGCAGTCAAACTGCACTGTAAGATGGTGCAGATTAAACAGGCAGGTTAATAAAAATCTAATTTTGTTTAAGCAGAAACAAAAAGAGCTGCAGGATGTAGAAAAAGTGACCAAAGAGGAAGACTCAGGGAGGTTAGCCAGGCTGAAAACTTGGATCGTAATTAACTAATAATGAACAGGTGTGATACAATCAAGTTTATAGGATTTACAGCAAAATAAGGAACTTTTTTTTTATTCAGTGTAGGAAAACTTTTTGACTATTTTTAGTCCAGAGAACTACAAATAATGTTCTTTTTTAAATCCGTTAAGTTTCTGTCCTCCAGCCTTCAGCTATGACTCATGTTTTCAGAGCTGAACTCCCTCCTGAACAGAACTTCTGTAACGTATTAGACAGACCTCTGTCTCCGTTCTGCTGGCTCAGTCTGTTTAATGGCTAAAAGCTGCTCTTTTCTTTTGATACAGATAACTGTTGTGCAAAACACGGATAAAAACAAAACCCGTGTTTAAATGCCTCCAGCTTTCACTGAGAGGTCAATAAAAACTCCTGGCGTGTGTCTAAAGCAAGCGAACAGGAGAATTAATCCAGAGAAAAGGCAGAATTCATTGAACGGAGCCGAAGAGTGACGTTTGCTTTTTGCGGACGCCCCGGGCGGCCCTGTTTTCCCTCCACATCCCGGTGAGCAGCGGCAGATTTACAGGTCAGCTTCAGCAGCGTTTTAATTAGCCTCTCTCTGTGTGATCCTCCAGATGGACCCTGTGCAGAAAGCTGTCCTCCATCACACCCTCGGCCTCCCGCCCACAGCCAAGAGGAAGCACGTGTCCTGCGGCGTCTGCCAGCTCAGGTTCAACTCGCAGGTGAGCACTTTATTTATTCGAGTGCTAAAATTTAGCTCCTTTTTCTCAGTTTGTTCTGTGAAACACGCTGCGTGCAAAGTGATAAAAAGACAGAAAACTAAAAGTGTCATTAATGTCATTAAAATTCCACCTGAGTGTTGAGTTCCCCGCAGGAGGTAGTGAACTTTATGACAAACAAATGGCAGCTTTTTATTTTTTAACATGAACAAAATGATTCTTTAAACTCCAGTTCTGGGACAAAAACATAAGTGATACATGTTTTTACCTTTTTTATGGCTTGTAGGAAAAATAAATATTGTACAATTTTGTAAAAATTTCTATTTATATTAGTAACATTTAGTTTTACAGGATGATTTCAGGTTTGTGTGATGAGTTACTGTCACGAAACAAGATGTTTTATCATAAAATGATCATAAAATAATCAGACCTTAGCCACAGCTAAGGTCTGATTATTTTTGAAAATCCGTTTTGCGTGATTGCTCACATTATAGATCTGACTCTAGATGGTCCTGACGCGACCCGTGTGACGTCACTTTCAGCTCACTCTGTTTACAGAGTTAGCTAAACGTGGATGCTACATGTTAGCATGTCCATTTGTTTAGCTCAGTGTTTACATTTGAACCTGCTCCTGACCGGAGGCTCCGGTGCAACTTTTTATTTTTGGAACAAACTAGCAACATGCTATCCATCGAGTAACCGATGTTGGACTTTATAAATATAAATTTATTTGTCTAAAAAGAGTTTTATTAAGCATTAACCTGCTTGTTTTGTGGATCTGCATGAAACTCCTTTTATCTGTTCTTTTTACTTTTTTATTTATGGACTTGTCTCTGACTTTTTATTTGTGTTGCTGAGTTTATGCACCATTTTCAGGCGCTCATAAATCTTTACGACCCAGATTCGCAGGGCGTCGTGTATATTTACTCTCTTCTGCAATCGGGTCGGCCGTGAAGACCCAAATTATGGAAATAGATTTCTTTAAAAGACACCAAGAGAAACCTGCAGTCCGTTTTAGGACACGGAGGTCGTTCTGGTAGATTTCATGAAAAAGAAGGTTTCATCCTGTGACTCAAATACTGAATAATCTCCAAACCAGATTAAAATAAACTCATTCTCAAAATAAATGTTCCTGCAGCGAGTGAGCAGCACCTGGTTCACGCTGAGTTGTATTTATGTTTCCCCTGAGAGAGAACAGCATAGAAATCTAATTATTCCTGCGTGGATTGTCAGATCAGAGGTGCAGAAGAAAAACATTCGACCCAAAATGTGGATTCTCTGGGTTTTATTTGACTAGAAGAACGGTTTCAGTAAAACGGATAAAATCAGGAATAAATACAACTAAATTATAGGAAATAACAGCGTTTTTACTTAACCAACAAATGTTTAAATTATTTTAAACAGAATAATTACTTTTACGGAATTAAATTACTTAATATATTAATAAATTAGTACAAATACTGTAAAACGAAAGAAATAAAAGACAACTTTATATCAACTTACCTTTTGTTTGTTCTTTAATGAAAATATTACAGTTTTATCACAGAATTCTATATAAAAATTAGTTTTATTATGTTTAGTTTGCAGCAGCTTCATTTTTAAGCTTTAAAGCATTAGATAACGGTATATATATTAAATTTAAAATAATCCTGAATAAACTAGATTTGATGCTCGTGTTCTTCCTCCCTTTTTATGTCTCTGTACCACAAACTGTTTGTTTTTATTGTTAGCTTTAGAGACCTTTTACAAACTGATAAAAGGGTCATAAAGCTGACTTTTCACACACAAATTACAGACTGAAGCTGAGTTTATGACCCCGGCTCGTAAATGTGACCTCACTCAGTAAAACAGAAACATTTCTTTACAGCCGCAGGGCGTTTCGCTGGTTTACAGACACAATTTCTGTTTCTGAACCGCTGGGATTCAGAAATCTTCAGATTATAATCTCGTCTCTGATGGATGGGTCACGACTGATGGACTGCAGTCCAGATCAGGACCTAAATAAGGTTTTTATTGGCTCCAGATTTTGTTTTATAAAGAGTATAAAAATTACTTGCACACATTTTCTTATAGTTACAGAAATTCAGTCTAGGTGGAGCAACTTCATTTACGGCAATTTTTTTCTAATGCGGAGCAGCTGTTTTAGCATTAACAATTATTTAGATGGTAATATTGTGAAATTTACAATAATTCAGTCAGAGATAGATGGAGCAGCTTCTCTAGAATTTAAGGTAATTGTTTTGAGATGGCACAGCTTTTCTAGCATTTACGGTAATCTCCATGGTTGATGCTCAATATCAGTCTGTTTCTCAGAGCAGAACAGATTAAAAAAAACAGTGAATAAAGTTATCAACTAAAGACACATTAAATACAGTAAATATATATTCTGGACATTTCTTTTTTTTTATTTTTGTAATGTGATGAAATGTTCTTCAGGACATTTTCAGATTTTTGTTTATCACATTGGCGGCACGGTGGCTCAGTTGGTAGAGCTGTTGCCTCTCAGCAAGAAGGTCGCCGGATCAAATCCCGGCCCGGGG
>JARVJO010000305.1:1519237-1537034 GCA_031762555.1 Cynodonichthys magdalenae
CCCCAGCATCGACCCCACCCGCGGCCCAGGCCGCCCCAAACGGTCCGTCCAAACAGTTCATCCCTCCTTTGGACCCCCATCCCCAAATGGCAAGGCGGGAGCCGGGAAGTGAGCAAAAAATAAAAACTAAAAAATAAATAAATACCCCACCAAACCTAAACGACTGCTCTGAGGAAACAAACATGCAGAAGTTGTAGCTGCAGATGGTTTGAGAAAAAAACAATGTCTCACGGAGGAATAAAGTCTGTGAAAACATGAACTCAAGGGGAGAAGGTTTCCAACAATCCGTCCAGTTTTCAGATTCTTCATGCGTGTTTCCTGAGATGGATGAGCAGCTGGTGACGGCGGGGAGGTTTATTTCACCCAGATGACTCAGCAGCAGCCTGTTAAGGCTGGAGGATGCGTGTCCTCGCAGCAGAAAGGAGAGGTTGAGAGAGAAGCCCACAGCACGGCCCGCCACCTCTCAGTTCCAGTCCAGCGCCTGAGGAAATGTAGCCTGATATTAGCTATTAAAGAGCAGATTGTCAGGGGAGCCGTGCCAGCTCTGACAGCAGCTGCACCACGGAGCAGGGAGGCCAGAGGTTTCTTCACAGGCTTTCTGTTGTTGTTGTTTTCCTCCACAAACAGCCTCCCGTCCCTTCACTCCACAACTGAAAAACTTTTTCCCTTCGGCTTCTTGTATTTAGTTAGAAAAAATGATCTTCACAGATGTCCGAGAGCAGACTGACCTGCTGCAGGTGTTCTGACAGGTGAGGGCTTTAAAGCCTGGTTGATACGGCAAGATAATGAAGATTTTTGACCCCATCTTTCAACAATCTGTCTAATTGCACAGATTATTTCACTTAATTTGAGAAGATTCAGACTCAAATTAGGTGAAATAATGTGCGGTAAGACAATTGTCCTTGGTAAGAACAAGATACTTTCTCTAACACATGCTGCTCTTGTTTAGTGTATATACGGAAGAAGATTAGGGCAACTAAAAAAAATACTTTTTTCTAATTCTGATAAAAAAAGTTTGAAAAAAGTCTGAGATTAAAGTCAAAATTATTTTTATTTTCAGTGGCCTTAATCTTCTTTCATATATATATCTGTCTCAAAACAAGATAAAATATATTTTTGGCTGGATATGAAATTGTAAGACTTGGTTAGTTTGACATTTTTTACCGTGTAGTCTTCGTCACACAGATATTTTATCTTCACTCTCACAAAATATGAGTATTAAATACATAAAACTAAACGTCTTTGAATAATTTCACCCAAAATTAATGAAAAATAAAAAGCAAAGCAGCTCTAAATAACGTTTAAAAACACCAATTACGTGATACGTTTGCTTGCCGTACCTCAGAAGTTTTCCTGCACAGATGATTCAGTCGTGTTTTAGTTTTCCTTTGCTCCTGTTTGCAAACTGGACTTATAAAGTCCTACGACATGAGGCGGGTCTGATCCTGGTCCCGGAGATCCAGTTCCTCTGCTCTGACACACCTGACCCAGGGACTGAACCACCTCTTCATGTTCTGCAGAAACCTGTAAATCAGGCATCCAGAATAAACCAAAAGACGCATCGTTTGAGCCTCTTTCATTTCTGAGGAAATTAAAACTTTAAAATCCTCCGTTTGCAGGAAGCTAAACTCAAGAAGCAGCTGGTTTCCTCACAAACCAGCTGATTTCCTCCTGAACGCAGCAGCTGCCACAGTTCAGACCCGTTTAACCTCCTGAACATGAAATGTTTCAATAAAACCAAGAATCCGTCGGCCGACAACACAAGCCTGAATTTTCGCCCTTGTGTCGGCGGGGTGAACCCGTCATTAAACAGCCGTTTGATGATGGGGGGCAGGTGATTAAAGCGTACTTCGGCTGGCCTTGGCCGCCCTGCGTGCTGGGAAGCCTCCAGTAATCCATATCCCCAGTCAGTGTGACCTAACGGGCCCAGTTAAGAACTCAATCCCCTCTCATTAATGGAGGTAATGACTGTGATCAATCTAAAGTCGGTCCGGGCGAGCGAAGCCACGACAGGAAGGAGGGAGCGAGAAAATAAAGATGTAGGGGAGCGAGGGGCAGGTGCAGGGAGAGAAGACCAAACTACGGGAAAGTGAAGCAAACAAAACAAGTGTGAAAGTCCAAAAGGGCAGAGAAGAAGCCGAGAGACGAGATTAAAGGCGAGTAATCAAATGTGGGACAATTAAAGTGGGAGGGATGGAGCTGAAGGCAACAAAGACCGAGAGGCGGATCAGGACCCTTCAGAATGGGTCAAACCTGGTTTTGTCTTCTCCAAACCTCATCGTCTTGTTCCTCCCTGAGGTGACGGAGGAGCTGAAATCCTTCCACTCTGCTTAAGCTTTCAGGCAATCACCGGACCCCCCGAGATCCGATTACCTCCATAAAT
This sequence comes from Cynodonichthys magdalenae, assembly GCA_031762555.1. Classification (NCBI taxonomy): domain Eukaryota; kingdom Metazoa; phylum Chordata; class Actinopteri; order Cyprinodontiformes; family Rivulidae; genus Cynodonichthys; species Cynodonichthys magdalenae. Next base: position 1,521,621 of record JARVJO010000305.1, read on the forward strand.
GAAGCCGGATTAGAGCTTTTAATTAAAACGATCAGGCTTTATGACACGACGGAGAGGACAGGAAGTCCTCACAACTCTTCACCTCTGATCTCGTCAGCGAAGTAAAAACCTTCAGATTTATACATTTAAACATTTGAACCTTTGTTTTGGTGTTTGTACCAGAAGACTTCACTCTACAGGTTCACCATTGTTTGTCGTTTGTTGTAGCAGTTTGTCAGCGTGGCGTCGGTGCTTCAACGGGTGGAGCTCTAAGGTTGCTTCCGAGCAGGGGGCCAAACTAATTTTCATCGAGGGGCTCACGAGCATCGTGGTTGTAATTCACTTCCTGTTTCGTCTTTAACTTTGACGAAAACCTTTCTGAGCACCGCTAAACAATAATACCTGAGCTCTACCTGGTATTTCCTGCATAGAAACGTTTTATTGTGTCCTCTTATAAAGACTGAGAAATGTTACTTTTAATTTGCTTTACTATTAAAAGTAAGAGTTGTACACACTGTTGAGTTGTGGTGAGTAGCTGCCATCTTGAATTATCAACTTTCCCACAGGGACCTCCCACTGGTTCCAGTTTAAAATTGTAAATGAAAAATTCCCACTTCCCTGTACAACTGAACCACAGCAAAAGTAGCCTGAGAAAATGCAGCAAAATTTATATTTTACACTGTGATTTTTGCTTTTTTTGAATCCTGTTGAGCTCCACCTTGTGGTGGGATGTTGTCATTTCACCGGTAAAGTAATCAACATCAGGCATTTAGCTAGGACACCCTGTTCTGTTTTCTGATGCCTTCTTTAGTTTGGTGACACCTCAGGACGCCCTCATAGCACGGTGCTTTGACAGTTTTTTCCCCTACATAAACGAGGGCAACCGCAATTATTTTCTGAAGCTAGAGGAAGACGCATAAAGGAGGAGGTGGGTAGCAATTTACAGATTGTTGCTATCATCTCGACTTTTATTTTGGTTCCTTTTTATTTACCTACATAAATTGTGTAAAGTTTTGTAAACTTCGTAAGCTGGAGGGTGTGTTGATGCCTTCTTACTAAATTAGACCTAAAATCCTGATCTACATGCATTATGGGAAATGCTTTCGTGGGCCACATAAAATGCTGTGGTGGGCCATATTTTGCCCTCGGGCCTTAAGTTTGACAAATGTGTTCTAGAGGAAATATTATTAAAAATGAGGATTGTTTTAAAACTTTGCACACAGCTGGTTTTCTTCAGTCCTGTTGATAAATAAACTGAAAACAGCTGGTTTAAGGTGCAATAACTTAACGGTTAAATAATTAGAGTTGATGTAAAATATGAAGGAGATGATCTGAAATAAAAAATTATCTCTGATGTTCAGCTGAAACTTTCTGAATGAAAAACAAAATAAAGCTCTGAGAAGCGTCTCCGGCTCACCTGAGCTCATCGGCGTTGAATCGAAGCCCGGAGAAGCAGGTGTGAGTTAATCGCCGTGACTTCAGGTTGTTTTGATGCTCGGCAAGTCGGGCGGAGGGTAAATGTGGCAATCAGAGAGGTCGTTTCTGCTCCGGCTGGTGGTTTAATAACGACTCATCCTGAGAGACAAGGTCAGGCGGGTCAGAACCGGGTCGCTGATCAGGGACCGCTCTTTAAACCGGACTGAAACCTGGACACAGAAAATAAAAACGTTCCTTTTCTGGAGCTTCTGAGGCCATTTGTTCATTTAATTTCCTGTAAAAACACTAAAATCATTAACATTAAATACTGAGGCTTTATTTTTTAAATTTGAGGTGTTTTTTTATTCTTAACTTTCATCTAAAAGCTGCAGTCGTCTGGATTTTTGTTTTTTGTTTGTATTTATTCTGATCTGCATTCAGAAACAGGTTTTCTGTGAGTTTTGTAGCTGAAGTCGTTCAGGTGTGAAAAGAGTTAGAAGTAAAAATGGGCCTCATTTCAGGAAGTTAATGGATCGAAACACTGAAATATGTCAAGAAAAAAACTGACGTTTTATATTTTCAAACATCTGAAGCTTCATTCATTAAGATATTTATCAGTTTTTTTCCTCCAGCAGCTCGTTCAGATTTATTTCTCGACCTTTTGGCTGTGATGATCTGAGTTTAAAAAAGCGACGTCTGACGCCTCCGTGGGGATAAATAAAAACTGACGCTCAAAAAAAAAAAGAAAGCAGCACGACATAATTCACTATTGATCCTCTCCATTCGCCGGCAGGAGCTTCATTCCACCGCCGAGTGCGGAGAACTCTGAGGCGTCAGCATCGATCGGGTCGTGCCGACGAGGCTGAAATTCATTTTTGGGCGAACGTGGCAGCGTTCCGTCTGTTTTCAGTCCTCCGACATGTTGTTTTATGAGTCGGACTCATCGATCCGCCGCTCCTGAAAACACAGATGTTTGTCTCTGCAGCTGTTTGTTAGATTAATGTGAGACTTTAAACTAAAACAGGATCAAAGTTCTGTTTCTTACAGCCGCGCTGCAGCTGAGGAGTCGGATTTATTAATGAAACACAGAAACAAACAAACGGCTCAGTTTCACCACTTCCTGTTTGGTTTGAGTCGGCCCTGAATCCGTTTCACAGCTTCCTGTTTTATCAAAAAACTGCACAACGCAGATTAAAAATAAAAAACAGCTAAAAACAGGGATGGAATGGAGGCAAAATGAGCCAAAAGTAGCAAAAAGCAAGCTAAAAGACAATGTTGTAAAAGTTTAGCTATAAGCTAAGAGTAGCAAAGGACTAACTAAAGCAGAAAAACATTATTATTCATGAAACACATGGTAGAAGTAAAACAGGTACAAGTAGCTGCTGTTAGCCAACGATTAATGGTAACATATTGCCAGCCAAAAGCTAAACATTGTCAAAGGGCAGCTAAAGGCTTAAAGTAGATAAACATAAATAAAAAACAGAAAAAAGTAGCTAAAATTCAAAAGTTGCAAAAGGCAGAAACAGAATCAAAAGACCAGCTAACAGCAGCAAAAGTTATCGCTTTTCAGAAAGTAGTAAAAGACTATGCATATGTAGAAACTATCTACAGGAGTAGCTAAAAGCTCACAAAAGCAAATTTGTAGCTTAAAGATAAAGTAGAAAAGCAATATCAAAAGGTTTAGTGTATCATAAAGTTAGCCAAATGCTAAAAACAGAAAATAAAATATGTAAATAAAATAAAATTGATACAATTTTTCAAAATGCTAGCTAAGAGCTAAATGTAGCAACTGGTAGCTAAAAACAGAAAGTCCAACCAGAATGAACCAGTCAACCAATTATGTTGCTATGCTAAGTATTTAGCAAGCAAAATACTAGCTAACATTAGCAAAAGCTTAGCTCAAAGCTAAAAGTAGCAGAAGGCTGTATTATAAAAGCTTAGTGTATCATAAAGTTAGCTAAATGCTAAAAAGCAAATAAATTAATAAAATAAAATTGGAAAATTTTTCAAAAGGCTAGCTTAAAGCTGAATGTAGCAACTGGTAGCTAAAAACACAAAGTAGCAAAATACTAGCCAGAATTAGCAAAATCTTAGTTCACAGCTAAAAGTAGCAGAAGGCTGCCTAAATGTAGCCAAAATCTAGCTTAGCTAAGACAAGCTAAAGCTTAAATATAGTAAACAGCTAAACATTGCAAAATGCTAACTCAAAGCTAAGTGAAGTAGAAGGTGACAAAAACAAAACAAGTTGGTAAAACTAATTTTAAATAAGCTGAAGAGATTTTATTGCAGTTTTATGAGACAAATGTTAATAAACAAAATAAAATAATTTGAAACAAGTCAAAAACCAGAGCGCTAATCTCCTGAATGAAGTTTTGATTAAAGAACAGCTGAATAATAGAATAAAACCAGAATCAACTGGGTCATCTTTAACATTTCCGGACTAAAATTAAAAAATAATTAATGAGACTAAAATAAATTCTAACCATCTTCACACAGACTGTCTGACTTCTGGAGCAGCTCCGCCTTCTGTGATCCGGTCCGTCAAACCCTCGGCTGCTCCGTCACCGGATGTCACTTTATGTTCACCGACGGTCTTGACCGTCACAGCGAGCTCAGAGACAAACTCAGCTTCTGAAGGAGACGAGGGGTCAAAGGTCAGCCCGCCCTCAGAGCCCGACCCAGACCACGAGGCCGAACCGGAGACGGAGGAGGAGAAGGCCAGACGCCTGCTGTACTGCTCGCTCTGTAAGGTCGCAGTCAACTCGGCGTCGCAGCTCGACGCTCACAACAGCGGTAAGAAGGACGAGGACTCGTTTCATGTTTTTGTTTGTTCCTTTGTTTCATTTACAAGTTAGTAATCAATGGATAAATATCTACAACTCTAACTCTTGGAGCAAAAGTTATCCAAGATGGCCGCCACAGCTAATCCTACTTAGAAAATATAAATGGCTACAACAACCATTTTAACAGATATTAGGCTCAAACTTGGTGTGGTAGTACCTGAGCATTATCCTTCATCCACTATAATTTTATATTTATAATTTTAGAGCCAATCTGGTTTGTCTGTTAGCAAAATATCTCCAAACCATGCTTTTTCATCCACCAACACTGAGCGAAGTGGAGTATTAGCTATAACTTCTGTCTGTTTTGTGAGCCGGAAAACTTAAAAAATAAAAGAATCACCCAATTTCATTTTGGTTTGTGCCTGGATCTAGATGTAAAAAAGCCATTCTGTTTTTAGTTCCTGTCCAGAAAAACACAAAAACTACAAACATTCATGGTTCAGATCCTTCAGAGACCGGCGGGCTTCAAAGAACTGTTCGACTGAACCAGAATCTTTATGGAAAGTTTGATAAAAGGAACTTTGTTAGATGATTTATCTGCAGGATCCTCAACATGACAGACACAAAAACTCCTCCACACAAAAAAACAACCAGCAACTCTGAGCTGCAGCAGCTCGAGCAGAAAGCCTCAGCTGAACTCAGGCTCGTCAGAACAAAGTCCTCTCAGAACCGACCAGCTGGACTTTTTTTTCCTTCACAGCAGTGTTTTTACGGCTCATCGAAGTGTCGAAAAAAGAGCTTTTTGTTCAGTCAACCGTTTTAAATAACGCAGAGGACCGGTCAGGAAGTGGTTCTGAAGTCTCTGATGTAGTCCTCTTTGTCCCGGTCCAGATTTGCTTAAAGTCACAAAAACACAAGCTAAAAAAAACAGTGAAACATTAGCTAAAATGTTGAAATGATAGCTAGAAGCTAAAAGTTGCAAAAAACCCAGATAAAAGTAAAAAAAACACGAGCTAAAACACAGCAAAACATTAGCTAAGGCATTAAAATGGTAGCTAGAAGCTACGTTGCAAACAGTTGGTTAAAAGTAACTAATTGCTAGCTAAAAACTGCAAAAACTTCGCTAAATGTATTAAATTGGTAGCTAGAAGCTAAAAGTTGCAAACAGTTGGTTAAAAGTAGCAAAGTGCAAGCTAAAAAACAGCAAAGCATTAGCTAAAAGTATTAGCGTGGTAGTTAAAAGCTAAAAGATGCAAAGAGGGTTGAGCAGCAAATAAAAAAAACAGCAAAACATTAGCTAAGGTATTAAAATGGTAGCTAGAAGCTAAAAGTTGCAAAACAAAAAAGTAACAAAATGGTAGCTAATGGTAAAAAGAAAGGGCAATTATAAATTAAAAGTAGAAAAGTATGAGCTAAAACTAGCCAAAGCCTACATTTGTAAAGCAGGTTGGACAGCTGCTTAAAAGAAAACGGAGAGGAGCGAAATGGATGAAGTTAGAGGACGGAGGACACACAGGACAGGTGAGGATGGAGGACATAAAGAACGGAGACGGAGGACAAAGACTCGCTGTGGAAGCTTCTGAAGAAGGAACATCTAAAAGAGAAGGAACAGCTTAAAATATATGTTTTTATCTGGACTCAAAGTTCAAACACTAACATCTGTAATTTAAACATTCCTCTCGTCGCTCTTTGATCCAGGCTGTTCCAGGATAATTTACAACCAATTCGCTCGGGGCCTCGTATCGCTCAGATCTCAGACCGGTCCCTTGAGGCTGAGTGTTTTTGGGAGGGGTCAGGTTCTGACGGGTCCCCTGTTCTGACCCGCAGGTACGAAGCACAAGACCATGCTGGAGGCACGGACCGGTGTCGGCTCCATCAAGTCTTTCCCTCGGCCGGGAGTCAAGAGCAAACTGGCTTCGACCTCCAAGTCGTCGACGGGACTGCAGAACAAAACGTTCTACTGTGAGACGTGCGACGTGCACGTCAACTCAGAGACTCAGCTAAAACAGGTGAGCCTAAATTTAACTTCATTATTTAAATAAAACCATTAGAAACAGAGGAAGGAAAGAATAAAACCTGACTGCAGCAGGATTATCATCACTTTCTTACGTGATTTGAAGCAGAAAATCAAAGTGTTTTCCAGTGATTAGCTCTGAAATGATTGGTGTAGGAAAACCTTCCTGTTCAGGATGGCTCTCCTGTTTCCGTCACCCCCGAGTTCCACTCCACGTTCCAGGCCAAGAAACGATCCGGCACATTTTCAAATGGAATTCAACCGTCGTAAATTATTCACACTTGCATAACGTGTCAGAGCATCTCCCGTGAAAATAAAAACAGAGGGTTGTTGGGGGGGGCTGCTGGATACCAACGTTCACCTCCAGCTTGTCATTACATCAGCTGACGACGTGAAATTATAAATCTGAGCCTGATTTTATGGAAATGATGCTTTTGATGAGTGAGGCTCAGACAGCTGCCTGGTCGGTCCATGTAACGTTTAAATACGTCTAATAATAGAAGAGCTACATGTCAGGATCTGTGTTTACTGTGTGAGATCTTTAAAAACATTCTCATTATTGGGATCATTTTTTCTTCCGTTCCTTTTTCGGCACGTACAATCGTACAACATTTTCTGTGTTATTTCAACAACTTATATATCAAAACGTTCAGCTCCTTCATGACATTCTGACTATGACTTTTGGAATTTCACCAATTTATACTTTTTGAGATATTTAGCTTTTTCTTCTATGTTTTTCTCATTGAAAATGAAAAGAGCCATTTTCAACATCCCTACAATCATTCAAAATGTTCATAAATCTTTACTGGACTTTTTACCTTTTGTTCTAGTTCTGCGTTTTTAAACTGCTCTTCTGATTTGTTGATTTTAGCTTTTTTCTACTTTTTATGCTATCATTCTGACATTTTCTGCTATTCTAGTAATTTCAGCTGTTTTTTTGGTGTTTTAGCTACTTTTTAGCTTGTTTTAGTGTGTTTTTAGTGTCACCTTTTGGTTATAATTCCAGTTTTATACTCCTTAATTCAGCAACTTTTTAAGCTTTTTAAGGCTAGTTTCAGCTATTTTAGCTATTCAGCAAAAAATGTTTTTGCAGGAAATGCAAATTCTCTAGTTCTTTGTTGGTTTATTCCTTTTTGACTCAGCACAGCTACAAACTAACCAGAGAATGCAAACAAGTTCACCCTAGTAAAACTAACGCTAACCCTAGCAAATGTAAAACTAAACCTATTATACCCACAAGCTAACCATAGCGGCCCTAATGCTAACCTTTGCTCTAAAAAAACTGAAAAGCACTGGAGTTTTTCTGAGCACCTCAATGTTTCTCCCTGAATAACAAACAGGACTTTTTCACCCAGCAGCAAAATAAAAAAACAAATAAAAAAAACAGTGACGAATATAACTTTTAGCTTGAACCTGAAAAAAAGAGTGTGACTGTTAAATTTGCGGTGAGGGGAAACTCAGACTTGTCCAGAAGTCAGCATGTTGTTCCAACGCCTCCCTGCAACACTGAATTATTTACCAGCCTGAGAACAGGAGGAAGACTTCCCTTTTTATCCAGATTCAGCAGCTGTTTCTCATCTTCCAGCCTCAATTCTCTACAATATTTAACACCAGAACAAAATGTGTCGTTCAGTAAAACCGAGGGGGGGGGGGCTCCGATCAAACGTTTACAGTTGGAAAAAAACATCTTCCCCATCAAACCGGAAGTGTGATTCTGCCTCTTTTTCTGTCCAGTTTCACAGGAATCATCTTAACCACCTGTACCAGTGCTGGTGTGAGGCCAGTTAATGAAGGGTTTATTGTAATAATTACATCTTTAAAAGTGTGAGGATAATTGTCTGAACTCTAGTCCATTAAAATAATTACTATTTAACATTTGGATGTCAACAGACTACAGATATATTAATTTATTTTGATGGTTAGTTTCTGTATTTTCTAGTTTGTTCCATTTTCCTGCGTTTATCATTTTTCCCCTTCAGTAATTTTCTATTCACACCTGTTCCCTGTCCCCATTACTACCAATTATACCAAAATTATCGTATTTACACGGTAGTTTTAGGGTTGTTACATATACAAAAAGTAGTTCTTTAAAAGCCAGAAAGTATGATAGTTTTAACATTTTCTGCACTTAATAAAGAAAACAATTTTCATGAAGGTCGAGTCGCCAGCTGTTGGTTGATAAAAGTGAACTCGTAAAATTTGGTGCAATAAAAACTCAAAAGGTTTTCTTTTTCTTACATTCTTCCTCTCTCTGCCTTTTTTTCCCAGCACATTAGCAGTCGGCGTCATAAAGACCGAGCAGCAGGGAAACCAGCCAAACCCAAATACAGCCCCTACAGCAAACCGCCGAAAGGCTCGACCCAACAGCCGGTGAGTCCCGGCACACCTTCATCAGCTAAACCCTGTTGACCACGCTACGATTACCAAGACTCCTTTGTTTTAAGAAGGATAGTTGGGTCATTTTTGAAGTGATGTTCTGTCCAATCAACCATGTCAGTCTTACAGCTAAAGGCTAGCTAAATGAGCGCTCGTTTTCAGGCTGATAAAAAAAACTCATTTATTTAAGAAGTGGTTCTTGGTGTGTGGTCAGAGTTTGTTAAAGACGTGATTGGTCATATTTACTGTTTAGGGTGGGGTTTGAAGAAGCCATAATGATTCGAGGAATTATGGGTTTTGATTAGGATGAAAAAAGGACAATTTTATGTCTTTCCCCAAGACTTAGAGAATGGGAAAACACCTTTCTGTGCCACTCTTTAGGGTTAACCTTTGACCCCTTTCAACTAGGGTCCAACTAGGACGTGTCAAAAACAAATACTGGTGGTTTGTTGTTTTAGGGAAAACATATGGGCACCAAGTGGCTAAACTTTAGCCTACCCTGGACCAGCGTTACGAACTGTTCTTACAGCTTAGATCATGTTAAATGTCCAAATATGCTAATTAGGTGGTGACGTCCTTTAGTGACCTCTGACCGATTAATTACTGTTAAAACTGACCAGACTGTCCCTTTAACCTCCTGTCTTTTATAATCAGAAGATTTATCTGATTTTAGTTTCTGAGGTTTGCTTTGACTCCTGTCTTTATTTTATAATTTTTTTACTAAAATGTTTCTGCTCCTCTCTCCAGCCAACAGAACCTGATTCAGTAAAATGTCACCTTTTATAAATTGGCCCACCTGTTAACGAGCCAGCTCCTATTAAAACTCAGCGGACAACGTGGTCAAAATTGAAAACCTCGACGTCTTATTGACAAAAAAACGGCGTCTCTTTAAAGGCTGGTGTGATGGCCGCGGCAGGAATGCAGACTTGGGTCGATTGCGGCGTCGAGGCGATTGTAAATGTCAGCTTTAACTTTCCAACGCCTCTCAGACATCAAAGAGTCAGGCGAAGCCGATAAACCGCGGAATGAGAGAGAACAAAAATAACTTTTTATTGTGAAACTTCCTGGAAGCTCCAGGTGAGCTGAGCAAAGATTTTAGATAGGATGAGTAAAAGAGCCAACGCTTCAGAGAGACTCTTCACGTCGGCTGTTTGCAGGAGGTTCTGGCCGTGTGGGGGAAATGGGTTTTTGTGAAACCCATCATTGACTGAGTTAACGGAGAGGAGCTCCTCTGATGAGCGCAGAGCAAAGAACACTTCCCGTAGGGTTCTGCTGCCCGTCCCGGTTCTTGATAACCCGTGACGAGAGCCGCTTCACTGTGAGGAAGAAGCTTTTTCATCACCGATACAGAAGATTAAACCAGATAACTTTGGTGATATTCTCACCCCGAGAGGCTCGTCTGTCTTTTTTTTTTTTTTACTTATTTTTTTAGCTACATGGAGGGTTAGGTTTTTCTCCTTTAGTTGTCAAACAAACAGATTTTCCTCCAATGCACCATGTTCAGATTACAGATTATTCCAGAGAGAGTGTGTATTTTAAGTTTTGTTTCCAGTTGAGCGTATGGACCATTGTCAGTAATTTCAGCAGATTATTCCCAGCTTAACGCCTCATTAAGTCCTCTGACCTCCTCCCCTTCAACGTCTCTGTTTCTTATAATACAGTAAATTCTGTTTCTGCCTGACTGAGGTTTGAGACGTTTATATGAAACAAGCAGAATTAAATAGAATATTTTCTGCACATAAATGGTTATTTTATTCCAACTGATTATTAAGAAGCTAAAACTTTAGTCAAATGTGTTGAATATTTACTCAGAAAATCCAGATTATTCCAGGCTGGGGCACTTTAATCTGACCTTTTTAATCATTGATGCCAATAGACTATTTTGTAGTTACAAATGTGCAAAGCAGCCGAGCTTACGCGTCTTTTGATACAAACGGTGAGGTTGCTATGGAAACGCCATCAGAATTGGACAAACTTAACCGGTAAACAGACGGCGTTATATGGACAAAGTAGTAGGGCCCTTTTTTTAATTACAAGAATAAAGTCACAATATTACAAGAAAAATGTCAGAATATTACATGACATGTCCATTTTCCTTTTTACCTTTATTTTCGTATTATTACAATTTTAGTCTTGTATTATTACAACTTTATTCTCATATTATTACAACTTTAGTCTTGTATAATTACTTTATTTTCATATTATTACAACTTTAGTCTTGTATAATTACTTTATTCTCGTATAATTTCTTTATTCTCGTATTATTACTTTCTTCTCGTATTATTACGACTTTTCTTCTCGTATTATTAAGACCTTATTCTCGTAATATTACGACTTTATTCTCGTATTATTATGACATTAATCTTGTATTATTACGATGAAGAAATTTATGGGATTTGTATTACTTATTGATTTTAATACACTACACATTTCTGTTTTTAGGTGAATTTTTGAATGTTTTACAAACTGTTGTGTGACTATTTTTTATGGTTGATGATTTTAGATAGTTACATGCCTTTTTCCACACAACACATAGAAACTGTTATTTACATTCGGTCAGAACACTTGTGAGAAGATCTGACTCCAGCTGGTAGGCGGGTCCCAAAAAATGTAATGCAAAGGGGCGGAGTCAAGTCCTGAAGAGAAATGTTAAAACTGACTGCACTTCCGGGATTCGGGGCTGAATGATGTGCATCCCAATAAATGGCATCTCTCAGCCCAGCGCTGTTTGGTTGTATGACTCTCTCTCTCTCTCTTACAATTCTGCCAATTCAAACATATTGTTGTTGTTGTGGTTTGCATTCTTTGAGTTTAAACACGTAGCTACAAAAAATAACACGCTTTCTTTTCAACGACTTTAATCTTGTATTATTACAACTTTATTCTCTTATTATGACTTTATTCTCATATTATTCAGATTTATTCTTGTACGTCTTTATTCTCGTACAACTTTTTTCTTGTAAAAACTATGACTATATTCTCATAATACTGAAATTTTATTCTTATAATACTATGACTTTATTCTTGTACGACTTCATTCTTGTAATTACAAAAAACTGACTCCGTTGTATGCTCTAATATGATTTGTGTTAAACTTTCCTTTAACATCATTGTTGAGATTTTACATAAATATCTTTAAGCTATAAACCTGATATACATATGAGCTTGTTAAAATTATTGAATATTAGTGACGTTTCCGTAGCAACCTCAGGGTTTGTATCGAATGACGTGTGAGCTTGGCCACTTCACGTGTTCGTAACTACAGAAAGGTTTATTGTTTTGATTCTAAACTGTAACAAATGTTGAGTTTGACAGATTTTCTTGTCTTTCACCTCCAGATTAAGTTAATTTTGGGGAAGGAGCGTCAGCAGCCTCTCACCGCTCAGATCCTCCCTGCTCACCTGGCGGCGGTGGCTGCGGCCACCATCGGAAACTCTTTCGCTCATCGCACCAACTCCCCCAGCCCGGCGCTGACCCCGGGCCTCTTCCAGACTCAAAACCTCCCCGCTGCGCTGCTCCGCCCGGCCCCTGGCCCCATCAGGACCTCTCACCCACAGGTCCTCTTTGCTCCTTACTGAGCTCTCTGAACCGTGTGGACCGCCCAAACCGGGACGAGGACTCCTCATCTTCCTTCTATGCATTTGGGAACCGGAACATCGGCACATTGGGACCGTTTTGGTTTGGATTATTGGTTCAAAGCAGCGAAGCACCAGGAGCTTCTCATGCTGGATTTATTTCTCAGATCCGAACTGGACCAGGTTTCTGTTCCACCTCACGGCCTACAGCTGCCACTCAGAACCAGGACTTGGACCTACAGTATTGCAATAATGTATAAAACAAACCCTGTGAACTATGCAGCGTTGATGAAAACGTGATGGGATAAGCTTTTTGTGAAGCTACGATGGCGTGGCACAATGTGGAGTAATTTTGTCTCTTGTAATTAAAAAAAGGAAAAAACAGAAGATTGTTTCTGGTGCCGAGGTCCTCCTCTGTTCCTGTATGCACTTTAAGCTCTTTCTCTGATGTCGACATTAGATGGCTAGACTGTGTTAGGTGGTTAGTTTGTGTCGTAACGTGTGTTTTTTGCATTCGTCCCTGCATTTCTGTGTGTGTGTGTTTGTGTGATTGTGTGTGAGAGGCGTACAATCGTTCCGGTCGTTTATCCAGCGCTTGTCTTCGCCACGAAGGCTCATCGTGTTAAATGTTGGTGTGTAAAAAGTGAACAATTTCAAATAAAAGAGCCCTAATTTGTTATTACTAGTGTCTTGAGTTAAAATGTGGGAGCAAAATGATGATTTTGTGCAATTAGGAGTTTTTCAAGTGAACGTTTTGGAAGCCAAAATGTGCCATAACTACACTTAACTTGCAATTAAAAAAAGATCTTCTTTAAATCAATATAACAGTGATGTTTACATGGTTTCCCTTTAACTTGTGATGTTAGAATAGAATTTAGAATAGAATTTCTTTTATCATCAGAAAATCAGCTTGGAGTCAAAATAAATAAATATGTTAACCCAGAAACAAGTTTTCTCTAAATAAATTAATTAGTAACCTAATATAAACTAAGCATTATTATCCAGAGAAAGCAAGTTCAATTATCTCAAGATAATGTCAAGAAAATTATTGTTTCGTCTTGTCAAACAGCAGGAATAATTTTTACATTCCTTTTCTTATTTTAAAGAATGGCAGTTTTTTAAAAACAAACCAGGAACAGGCTTGTAAATTGGAAAATGTTGGTAATAAAGTCCGAGAGAAAACGAGGTCGAACATCCAGCTTGAAAATAACGAGAGATTTAAAATCAGTCGTAAACATCTACCCACATGTACCCACAATCCAGCTGAGAGTGATAATCTGTAGTCATAAATCTAAAGTTTTAATTAATAAATGTATCTAAAGCCAACTTTACACTTTGCTCAGTGTGAGGAGATAATAAATCAGGCTTTTTCAACTTATATGTGAAGCTTGAACTTGGGACATTTCAATCTGTCCAGTAAAAGCCACGCTTTTCTGCAGAAAAATGACAGATTGGTCCAGAATAAACTAAACATGTCCAAGAAAGACAGTTTCAGCCTCCCAGGATCTCCTTCAAAAGCGAGGAGGAAAATATTAAAACAAAATGAGTGCGGTAACCCTCGCTCTGCACCACTGTGGTGATAAAAAAAACACTCAGCCATAAGGCAAAATCTGTCGGTTTACAACAACGGTCCCCAAACTGCATCAGAAACCAGATTCTTAAAAGTCAACTTACCCCAAAACTAGACAGGAGTTCCCCAGAAATGTAGATTTTTTCATAAATTTTTCTAGTGTTAACTTGGACATTTAAAAGGGTAAGCATGTAGGCGTACTGGGGTTAGCTACAGTTAGCTTGTCAGTATGCTAGAATTAGCTTAAAAGTTAGCTAGGGTTGATTTGTAGGTCTGCTTGTGTTAGCTATGCTAAAGTTTCTAATGTTAACTTCAGGGCTCTCAAATCTCACACATTGACCGTGAGACACGCATTTCAGGACGTGCACATGCCACACATTTCTTATGCTAAAATACACACACATTTTTTGTAAATGAACAAATGTGCAGTTTAATGTTTTTCTCTCTGTCTGGACAGACTCGTTTGAATGAACCACTTACTTTGCCTAAAAAGATCCATCTCTGCCTATTTTTGTGTATTTATTCCTGCATTGGGAGTCCTGCACTTGTGCACGCTGAATTCAGAGCAGATCGCTCCTGTCAATCACCCGTCCGCGCTGCGCGTTGTTATAAAAAGCTGCAGTAGCGTGAGACAAGACAACCCCAGCTCAGACCGATCCTTTCCACCTGTTGCACGAATGATGTTTTTATCATAGTTTTAAAAACTCTGTTCTCATGAGGATACGCTGCACGTGCACATCACCTGCAAACAGCTGAAGCAGCCGTCAGAGCGATGTTAAATAAAGGGATAACCTGGATATTTTTAAAGCAGGGTTGCAGGTCAAAATTTATAACAGACCTCACATGATGTTAGTGCTTGGAGTAAGTTGTTTGTTAATAGGGGCAGATATACGATTGTTTTATTCTTTTTGCTCTTTTGTCATTCAATAATTTATAATAATTTGAAGACAGACAGACAGACAGACAGACAGACAGACAGACAGACAGACAGACAGACATGCAGCAGCCCCAGCTGCAAAAGACTCTTCTATTCCCATGGAATTCAGGGAATAAAACAGCATGAGTTTTAAGAGGGGGTCCCTGGAAATTGTTCAATCTTGTAAGGGGTCCCCAGAACCAAATTGTTTTTCCACTTGACCTATAGAATACTCACACCAAGTGTTTACTTCTATAGGTAAAAGTCTGTTTAACAACCTGTTAAAATACACCAGAATGCAGGAAATGGCATCTACTTCATTCAAAATTTTACATTAAATACCATACACTTTTTTTTTTATTTGTACAAAAATACAAAGTGAACAATCTGGACTCTGAGAAGAAGAGTCAGAAAAGGAACAAAAAAAAATCTTTGCCAGCACAATTCAATATTTATATTTCACAATTGTTGGAAAAAAATCCAAATATGCAAATTGGACGATGACATTATTTAGCAGCTTTTTAGGCCAAAAACATCTTTTCTTACTGAGGAGTTGGCAACAGTGTTCAGTTGCTCAAAATCTCACTCCAAGCTCAGATCAAAACTTGGAGGTTTAGTTAGCAGCTGTGTTACACTAGCTATGTTTACATGTGCAAAATTCTTTGATCGGATTGAAATATATTTGGATTAAACAATCCAAATGTATCGTTTCCATGGACACAATCCGATCATGAGGAGTGTTTACATGCACCGGACTTTTATTCAGAATAAAAGCACTGACATGC
>JARVJO010000305.1:1559644-1580793 GCA_031762555.1 Cynodonichthys magdalenae
GCAGAATGTGGTGAAAAAGCATGAAATGTTGCAGCAATAGCCTCTCTTGTGATCGTTGCTTTATTATTCATTTAACATTAGTAACTGGTGTTAAATTTTAAAGTAAAATGATCAGTTTTAAATGTAACAAAATAAAAGTAACCATTTTAAAAAGTAGTTGGTAAAATAAAAAGGCTAAAACTAATCTGAACTAAAACTGCCTTAAAATGAAACATCTGTTGCATAAAGACCACAAAAAACCTTAATTGTAGTACACCAAAATAAGCATTCTGTTTTACATTTAAAAAAAATACGCTGTTGTAAATCTAAACTTTTTTCACAGATTGAAAAACGCTTCACAAAACTGAACTGCAGCTATGTAAACGTGACCCATCACATCGAAACGAGGATTAAGTCTAAAAGGGATGTGGAGAAATAAGCAAATATAGTGTTTTGATTTAAACTTTTGCAAAAATTACATTTTGTCAAAATATAACAAATAAATGTCTTATCAATGTATCATTTGAATGAATTGTCTTAAATATAATACCCCCACAAAAATTTTTGAAGCACTTTTTTAAGAATTAGCAACAAAAAATCCGATTTTGAGGAAAAACGCCTTAAAATTTTGAGATTTTCTCTGTGAGCTATCAAAGCTTTGTTTCTTTCCAGCTGGGAAATTTCAATATTCAAATACTATCTGAGGTTTCTTCTTTAAAATTACAATAAAAAAATCCTCATTAAAATGACATAAAATTAGGATTTAGACCAAATATTTATGTATTATCGTAAACAACAAGACAAATTAAATCATATCCCTGGATCTACTAATATCAGGATGATCGAAGTATCAAAATGTAGCCCAGTTTAAAAGTAATAGTTGCAAAAGCCAAACGTTAATGTATAGTCTGATAAAAATATTTTATAGCCATTATAAAAATATAGCTGGATTAGCTGATATCGGGACTTCAGCACCAAATCAGGTCAATGAAAAATAGATCTACAGCAGGTAAGATGTTTACTCTTCATAAACTTGTAAAAGAAACTTTAATACAAGATTGTTAATAACTGACGGTTACATTTTTAAGTTTATTTAAAGCGACAGGCAGATTGTTCTGTTCACAGTGACTCAGACACACTTTGGTTAAAGTAAAGTCCATCTGTGTTTTATAACAAAAACTCGTACAAGAGACCTTCTTTTTGGATTTATTAAGTTGTTTTCAGACTCTCAAACTGATCAGCCCGTCACTCGTAATGCTGTTTTACATCATTAGAAATCACTGAGCTGTAAGAGGGACCAGCGGTCCGGTTAATGACGCTTCACGCCCAGAACTGAAGGTCCGCAAACCCAATACAGTCCGTCATATAAAACCAAAGGGTATTTATCAATAATTAAAACATGATCAACACTGTGCAATGCCATAAAGTTCCTTTCAAACACGACCATGGACCTTTTGTCTTTTCTTGGAAAAAATAAAATAAAAATAAGACACCAGAGAGGGATTTTGTTAAAGACACTACATTTATCTAAAAACACACCACCGTTTGTGACCAGCATGAAAATAAATGAGAAATAATAATAAAAAAAAGCAGACGGGGTTGAACTGTACAGTTGTTCATAATCTCTAAATAAACTTCCAGATGAGCTCAGAGTGAAGGAAGGAGACGTCAGTGTTTACCTTTCCAGACAGAAGAAACACGAGTTTCTGTTTCTATTGAATTCATTTCTAAAAACTGCTCCATGAATCGAACAATCCTCACACATCTGGACACAAAAACTTCCAGTTCTGCTGGAGAAACACAGAAAACCCAAAAAGATTCAGTTTTATTTCTTGGTTGAAGATGTATTTCTTGTCATGGAGGAGCTCTCTCCTCCCTCTCTCCTGAGGGTCATTAGGGTCTCTGGTCTCTGAGGGGTTTTGATCAAAGAGTGAAACTGATGGGAGATCAGATTCAAAACTGGATTTAAATCCTGGAATCCTCTTAAAATCTGTGTTTTGTTTGTTCTTTGGGTTTTCACATTTTAAATAAAATCGCAAAAAGAAAAGCGTGTTTTATTTTTTTGTTTCTAAAACCTAAATGTAAATTTTACATGTAGGTTTGATTTTATAGTTTTACATTGTAAAACTATAAAATCAAACCAATTAAAAATCCAGTGTTTAATTTTTGCCTCAGCTCTCTAAAGCGAAAATATAAGGTTGTTGTTTTAACATGTGGGGAAGTTGCCGAAGAAGAAGACAAAAACTATTCCTAAAGATGTTGGAAATGGCTGAACTCGAACCTTATTCTGCAGAACTTGAAATATTAAAACAATAACCCATTTCGTAGTTACGAGAACTAGCGTAGCCTCGCTCTTCAGGGTCACAGGTCAACCAAGACAACGAGGTTGGAATTTTGCAAATTCAACAATCTCAAAAAGCAGATTTATAAACTGATCATAAAAGAAAGTTTAACATGAATTAGTTTAGAGCAAATAAAACGGAGTAAATTTATTCAATTTCAATGGCGTTTCCATGGCAACCTCAGCCTGCTTTGCCTCTTTGTAACAATTTCTAATTATGAAAATCTCAGCTGTGAGACGCGTCGACTCCTTCTAAATAAGACAAACATATCCGCCGTGAGCACCAACAAAATATAACTTATCTTTGCTTTAAACCTTAAAATTAACAAATGTAGCCAATTATTTCTGAAATAGTTTTTTTTAATTAGTTTTAAAACAAAAGAACTAAAAATATTTTTAAAAAGCTGATTGTTTTTTTTTTTTGCGTTTTATTTTGAAATGGAAAAACCAAAATGGGAACCGTTTAGATTCTCCTCCGTCTGAAGGTTTTGGTTTCTCTTCTCAAATCGTCTCCGTCCAGAACTTGGACGTCACTGTCCTCAAAGATGCAGAGTCTGGACCTGATTAAACGCAGATTCAGGTAAACCCTCAGAGACCGGTAGACCCGGGTCGAGCTGAAGGGAGTCGCTTTGAGACGGGACGATGGAAAAAAAATAATAAAAATTACAATTTTCCTGTATTAGTCTTCGACAGAACTCAGCAGAACTGGACTTGGGTTCAGGTCTCGTTTGAGTGGAATTACTGGACTCAGGTGGTCGGATCCCCTGAATCACCAGAGGTTGAATTTAAAACGTAGGTTTTAGAAGACTTCTAAACAAAAACAGAACCGTCTCGTCTGTCCACAATCTGCTGCTGGTCCTGGTCGGGATGAAGAAGAAACAGGTCCAGATCAGGGATCTCAGGGATCTCAGGCTAAGCCTGGTCTACGAAGGACCAGTCATGATCCAGACCTCCTCACAGTTGAGGGTTGGAAGGTAGAGGGACCAGGAAATCCAGAGCGTTAAGTTTCCACTCAGCTCTTGCTTCACCACGAAGGACCGGAGCAACATCTCCTGCTCCTCCCTGCATCACCTCAGAACCAGACTCCCAGGTTCTGGACCAGGTTCTAACCTTCCACTCGAGGCAGAAACTCGTCCCCGGTCCTGATTCTTCTACTTCTCCGTTAAACCTGGATGTTTTCTTGCAGACGTGAGGCGAGAAGAGTTCTGGGTCTGGACACGAACAAACAGTCTGGAAGAGTTTAAAGACGGGACTGGATCAGACCCCCGTCAGATCCGTCCGGTGAGGACCACCTCACCTCGTCCTCGGGTTTCTCTGCTCTCCTCAAACAGGGTTAGTCTTTAAACTGAAGGAAAGCTAAAAGTTGTTGTAGTGATACATGCATCCATTATACTGACATACACTTCTTTAAAAAAGTAAAAAAAAAAAACAACAACAAAAACAAAAGTTATTAGAAATGCAGCTATACAGAGTCTTTTCGCTATTCCAGGGAAGTGAGGGCGAAGAGCGGCTCTGAGGTCCGGAAACCACAGAACCCGATGTCTGGATGTTCGGTTGAGAGGAAGAGGAGGAGGAAGGTGAGTGAAGAGGAGGAGCCGGGTTAGTTGCTGCAGCAGGGACGGCCGCTGGGCTGAGCAGTCTCCGTCAGGTCCACTCCCCGGTTCCGCCCGCCGCTGGTCCCGGCGGCCTGAGGCTCGTTTTTAGGAAGCTTCTTCGCTGCAGCGACGACGACACAAAGTCAGAAACAAAAACAGACGTTTCAATTATTTTAAAATGAATTCAGATTAAACTTTTATCTCACTCATCTCAGGACAAACTATAAACATTTAGATTTTTTTACACAGATTATATAAATAAAATCTGTTTCTGAGTCTGAGATTAGCTTGTAAAGAAAAATATTTAAAACTTTTTATGAGCTCAGACTCGAGACTAAAAATGTTTCTGCTATCTTTGGGTCAAATAGACTCATAGTACATTATTTAATAAACTAACTGATTAAATAGAAATACCTCTAATTAAATAATGTTTATGATTAAATCTGACTGATCTTGCTTTGAACCAGGAGGGCCTGAGTCCACATGCTGATAATATTGTCTGATACGTTTAAAAAGACTCACAATAAAGATAAAAAAATGTAAATATTTTGATGAAAACTTGGCCCAACAAGTTTCTGTTGACTTGAATAAAATATAAAAAGATAAAAAAGATGAATAAATGAAACACTGAGTCAAACGTCACAAATCTAACAGCAGCAAAAAAATTAAAATACCTGAGCTGATGGGTAAATATTCAATAAATGATATAGTTACTAATAAAACAAATAAAAGTATTAAAATCCAACGAATATATTTATTCAAGCAGTAAAATTACCTGCTGCAACTTCAACCTGTGAAACATTAAATCTAACTTACAGCGCCCTCTAGTGGACAAACTTTATATTAAACTAATTGTTATTTCTGCTTAAATCTGCATTTTCTTTTATTTCCACTGATAAAAACCGGTTTGATTAAAACAATATGTACATAAAACTTTCAGAGGCTGCGTCAGACGTCACTTTTAATGAAGCCGTTTAGCTTTGAACAAAAACAAAATCAAAAAATCCTCTGGATTCTGACACTGAAGTAACGTTTATCAAGTCACTGATGACATTTTTTATCAGTCTGGATGATTTTAAATTCATTTTAATGATGTTTTATTTAGTTTGTTATTGTTTCGTCCTCAGTTTGTCCCACATCGAACCCAGGAAGTGTTTTTACTTTAACTTTGTTTCAGTGTTTAAACAACTGAGAAATTATAATTACTGACTAATAAAGCTTCTCAGTCTGACTTTAATATTTAACTGTGGCTTTTTTTCCACTTGTCCTCTCAGTTGTTTTATCTAAAGAAGCTAAAAACTATGTGTTTAATTAAACAAAAACAAACAAAAAATATCAGATTCATATAAGAATTCTCAGAATCGAAATAAAAATAAATAAAATAAAACAAATCTGCTGGCTGTTGGCCTCCATTTTATAACAACTCCTCACCATGCAGCCGGTTCTGGAACGTACCATGAATGAAAAACACTGAATCAAAGCAGAAACTACAAACATGGAGGAAACAGAGACTCGACCGGTCCTGTCTTTGTTGGAGGAACTCATTCTGGTTTTTACTGAAAGCCCAGGAGGAGCGAGCCTGACATGAGCTTCACTGTTAAAATCTAATCATGAGATAGTAAAATATTCCCACCTCTAATAATAATAATAATAATAATAAAGGCTGTACTGAGCTGAAACTTAAGGAGATGAATAAATAAATAAAAAATTTCAGTTATAATCCGAACCCATTACTACGAGACGTTTAATCTGTTATTATTAGATGTAATGGACAGGAAAAAAAACCAAAGCATATTTGACCCATTTTAAAAGTTTTACAGCGCCGGCTGTGGTGACTCTTACCGATGGCCATGAAAATCTCGTTCACGTTCATGGAAGTCTTCGCTGAAGTTTCCATGAAGAGCAAACTGTTGTCGTCTGCGTACGACTGCGCGTCCTGCAGAGGAACGACAGGAAGTTCAAACAACGGGATCACAGAAATCTGTCACGACACAAAGTCCTGATCGTTCTTTAAAGAGTTAAAAAAAAAAAAAACAAACCTGGAAGTCCAGAGTTCTCTTGTTTGTGAGATCAGCCTTGTTTCCAGCCAGAGCTATTACAATGTTTGGACTGGCTTGTCTCTGAAGCTCTTTGACCCAGTTCTTCGCCCGAACGAACGACTCCTGGCAAACAGAGCAGAGAGGGGTGAGGGCCAGGAAAACAAAGCCCGGACGATAAAATATGAGGATAAAAGAAGACTTAAAGAAGGATAAACCATTAAAACCATGTTTAAGAAACTAATAACTAACATTTACATGAGTAGAAGAAGCAGTGATATTTATAGTTGATTAAAACATAAAATGTGTCTCAACAAGTGAACTTGGTGATCCGGCCCTGAAAACAAAACCAACAAACAGTCCCAGTCAGGTGGAAAAATAAATAAAAGCTGTAAAAGAGAAGTTTGTTTTTTAAATGTTGCCATTAATTATTTCTTAGAAAGTCATTTTTTAAATAAATAAACCAAACAGAAGAGTTATTTCACTTTATGATAATAAGTTTTGAATTTAAACAACCAGACGTGACCTTTTCAAAGTCAACGACCCGAGTGCAGAAGAATATGTTCATAAAGACGGGGATGCTGAAAGGTGACTCATCTGTCGAAGTGCCGAGGTGTAAAAATAAACTTCTGTTTTTAGCCCGACTGCGATAAAAAAAAGAAGGACGGAAAGCCCCTCTGCCCCCTCGTCGTCACATTAATGTGAAATTTAGAGCAGCAGGTAAGAAGACGACGAGAGCAGCCGGCTCACCTCGTTGGTTATGTCGTAGACCACGATGGCCGCCTGCGCTCCTCTGTAGTACATGGGAGCCAGACTGTGGTAGCGCTCCTGACCGGCCGTGTCCCAGATCTCAAATTTGACCGTTGTGTCGTCCAAACAGACCGTCTGAGTCAGGAAGGCAGCTGCACAGAACCGAGAACAACAACTGAGCAACACCACAATATGTTCACACCAAACAAAAGAAATCTGATTAAACAGAAAAAATAAGTGATTTATGATAGAAAACTATTTATTTGACTCTAATGGAAGAAATCTGACTCCTTCCTGAAAGTTGAGTCAGTTTGTCACTCAATAATCTTTAGATTAGTTCTGAACAAAAACACACCTGAAACGATGAGTCATGGGAATTCACCTGAGTGAAGTCTTCTTAAAGACGCCAACGTCAAAAAACAGTTTGAAGCCGAGTTCATATAAATATCTTACCTGTTATAGATGGTTTTTAAAAAGGTTCTGAGCGGACTGATGAGCTAATGGCTAGTCCAAGCTGAGCTAACGCTGTATCCCTGTTGGATTCGGGATCCAGAATGTTTGATGGTAAAATCAACTGAAATGCCTCAAAGAATCCTGAGTTGTTTTGATTTAGCTTAAATAAAAAACTTTTAATTTTTATTCTCAGCAGGGGTGGGCACAGTTTTTCTAATCTGCTAATAGTTCATTTAATGGATTAGCTTTTTTGCTAACTTTAGTAAATCGTTAGTGGACAGATTAGCGTGCTCTAAATTAGGTTCTGCTAACTTTAGGTCAACTAAAATAATAAGTGTAAAACCTCTATTTGTATGCCTTTATCCCAAATTAAATAAAAACTATCTCCTCTTACAAGCAGTGCAGGATGTTTCAGGCACAGTGTGTTAGCATGTAGCATTTTTAGCAGCTAAACTTCAGAAAAAAACAAAATAACATTTAACAATATTTAAATTAATACTAAACTAAGTACAAAATATGGTAGAGAAAATATTTGCAATTTGTTGTTTGACCAACTTTAAACAGTATTTATAAAAATACAAACTCGATCAAAGAAATGCTTTTATTCTGGAAAGGGGTAAACACAAATTAGACAGAGCTGCAACTCTGGTTTGGATTGGCCGTTTTGCCACAGGTGATCCCGCCCACTTTTATATTAAACCAATCTTCCTAACAACAGGTTTGTGTCTGTCCCACCAGTCTTCAACTGGAAGGAGATGACAGTCATCTTAGCGATTAGCGTTAGCTTCCACTAATTTTTAAACTGTATAGTGAGTTAGCATTAGCAGAGCTAATATTCTTATTTAGCAAATAAGTAGTTGGTGAAACTAACTTTTTGGTTAGCTGTGCCTAACACTATTAGCTGCATTAGCAGGGTTTGAATGAACAGAAACTCATTGTTAGCTTAATAGCTTGTATCGCTAACAGGAGAGCATCACAATTAATTTTACGAGTTGTAACTGGAACACAGTGAACACAGCTAGCTATAGCATATCCTGCAGAACTGATAGCAGTGTCGAGGTTTATAAAACAGTGACTATATGAACTTATATGATTTTTTTTCTTTTTTTTTTAGGTCGCAGGGATCGACTTTGGTTCTGATCCAACTCAGAACAGCCATCAGGTCGATGGTCCTGTCAGAATTAAACTCTGCAGTCGATCACGGAGTAGATATTAGTTGTTCAGAACCCTTCCTAAAGATCATTGGTTGAGTTTTACCCCCGTTTTTTTAGCCTAATTTATCCTCTTTGTCAGTTTTATTGTGAAGGTTTAACAAACTATATTTTCTACTCATTTCATTAACATCTTATTTGTGATTTCCAACTAAAAATCTGTTTTTTGTTCTTTTAAATTCTGCTACTCAATTAATGGTTCACCTCTCTGATGTTCTGTAAAACACAAAGTCAGAAACGCCACGACGTTCCTCGTACGTACCGCCGATCGTGCTCTCTTGGAATTCATGAAACTGACCCTTGACGAACCGAAGCACCAGACTGGACTTCCCCACCGCCGACTCTCCTAAAAGCACGAGTTTGAACTGGCAGATCTTGTTGCCGGCGTTCGGTCCGTTGGGTCGCGTGGCTCCGCCTCTACTGGCCATGTCACCGTGTGCAGCGGCGTCCCCCGAATGCAGCAGTAAACTGAAAAATACCTGAAACTGATGATTGACAACAAAACACTTAACATTTCAAATATTGAAAAAATTTGACCGTTAAAAAAAAAAGTAATTTTGTATTTGATGACAGCAACACATCTTAAAATTTGAAACAGGTTACATTAAAAATTGTAAAGTAAATTTTACCAATAAAAACTACCGGAGGAGCATTTTGAAATCAGCAGATATATATCAGGAGGTTTGGGACAAACTGGCCGCCCACAGTTACACGAACACTTATAAACAGAAACAACAACAAAGATAGACTACAGGACAATGTAACCACAATAGCATTTTTTTCCCTTTTTCACCACAATGGTTGAAGCTGTGTGCTGATCAGCCCACATTCACACCCACAGAGTGACACACTGACATGGCACATGACATACACACATACCTGAACAGAACCAAACAGACATGAACTGAATACTGGACTATTAAATTCTTCTTGGAAACATTAAGGTTGCCTCTCTGACGGTATGGAGATGTATTAGTGCTTGAAGCATGGACAGCTTACATCTAGAAATACACCATCAATACAGAAATGCATATACAGGTTTTAGAACAGAGTTGTAGATCAAACAGTAGTAGTAGAAAACATCAGAGAAGCTATTCTTTCCTCCAGGTTTATTACAGACTCTTATTCCAAACATAAAGACCCACAACTTAGTAGAAACGGAGTTACGACACGCGAAAAACAAAATACACTGGCTGTGTTGTTAGCGCAAAGCTAGCATTAGCAGCACAGCTAGCTAAGTAAGCTGAAAACGTCAAACACCAAACAAAACTTGTTGTGACAGTTGGTTCAGTCGGTGTGACGTTAGACTCAAGACGGGTAGTTTCATGTTTAACAGGCTCACAAACTCCAGATCTGACGTTTGAGAATGTCGGATCATGAAGCAGGTTTGGGTGTGTACAGCTAGTGAGGGCTAGCCGCATAGCGTTAAGGTAGCTCTACCCCCTCATCGATCATCGATCTGAGCTGGGTTGTTGGTGATCATAAAAGACCATTACTGTGTTACGAACCTGACAGTGTTCATCCAACCGGATTAATCAACCGTTAACCTGCACCGCTGACTGGCACGGCCCTTGGTGTGTTGGTTTAGCTAGCTATGTATTTTGTTTAGCTAGGACCGCTTGCTTCGGGAGGAGCCCTCCGGTTAGCATTTAGCTTCCAATATTAGCTACTCACCTAAAAGAAGCCTGGGTAAAAATGAAGTATTTCCGGGACAATATATTTAGTGCTTAAATGTCTTTCCACAAGGTATCCAGTCAGACACAGTAGCGTTAAGATTTCATGAGGCTCCGCTGTCTCGCTCTCCCACTTCTTTCAACTTCCCTTTTGTACGAAGGATGGTGACAGATCGTGTAAGGCAGGCTGTTGTAACATATAATCAAAGCACAACATGAAGGCAACCTAACTGCATGTTGTTGCAAACTTCAGTCAAATATTTCAGAGCTTCACTTTATTTTTACACTGCAGTTGTGCTCACGACTGCAATTATTTATGTCAAATTTGGCTTTTTAATCAGTCTTAATTATGGATATTGTTTATAATTACCTCCGTTTTGATGTTTAATAGGCCTTCATCATGAAAAAAAAATTAAATGATTTTTTATCTTGAATTTCGGTGGTAAGATTTATTCTATTTTCAGAAATTAAATATTTTTGTAATATAAACTCCAAGTTGAGTATCCACGATGCTTATTCTTGGTAGGAAAAAAATGTTGTAGGAATCTGAAGCTTAATGAATGAAAAAGAGCTGTTTGTTCTAAGAACATTCATGTTTATATATAAGATTGCGTTCATTCTTGTTAAAACAATTACATTCTGGATGGGCCAAAAGAAATTGAGTATGAAATAATCCTGCTTATGTACTACATGATAACTCGGCTTACCATACTTTTGTGACCGCGAACGTCAATTCATCAGCAACCAATCTTATGCTAATATTTATTCAAATTTCTAAACTAAAACAATAAAGGGAAGAATCTAGGACGCTAAAATGAAATTACATTTTATGTAGATAAAAACTTGAAAATGCGGAATAAGCTGCTTATTGGACAGTTCAACGGCGTCGGCTCAACCACCTGTCGTTGCTAGGCGACGTAACTCAAATCGATACTATAGCCGAAAATTTCTTTAGTGTTAAATCGTTTCGTGCTCGCTAAGCTGTGATTTTTCCCGCATAATAAATAAAAGTTGTTTATCTCTATGAGAATTTAGGATGGATTTGACAGAAGACCATACCTCATCGTGTGATATAAAATTCGCAGTTGAAAGCAGAAAAATACCCAGGGTAAGACAACTTTTTATGCTAACTTAACGTGTAGCTAGCTCGATGCTAACCATGCTAATCACGTCTGACTTTTTAAATGTAAGTAATATGGTGTTCTTTTTAACTAGGCTGGGAAACTAAAGCCTATAGGTGACAGAGCAAAGGACTGCTTTCAGGAAATGCCAAGTGTAAGTTTACATTTTTATTTTGTTGTTAAAAGTTGTTTACTTTGTGATTTTCTTTAATAAAACCTGCTGATTCCAGCCTCAGACCCCACCGGTGGTGAGGAAAATTCGCAGCAGTAACCAACCAGGACCAGGTGCCATCAGGGTCCATCATGGGAAGACGTGGGACCCGGATGTTGCCAGCAGTCTTGTTCACGGCATCAGCACCAAAACATCCCTCATGGTGAACACCACAAGAACACACAACCTCTGAGCTGAGCTACAATGTCTGTTAGTAAAATATCTCCTGGTCAAATTTTAATGAAGCTCTCTGGGAATAATCACTGATACAGCTAACAAACATTTTAACATCTAAGATGAAAGCTATCACTAAGGAACTTTAGCAAACACAAAAGTAGCTAAAACTCAGCCAGTTTTACAGACACTGAGCTAAAATTTGGTGTAGTGGTAGCTGAGAGTCATTCACAAAACATCTTCTGAGTGTGATATCTCACAATATTAGTTTCAAGGTTTGAGCAAAATGGCTTCAGCACTAGAATTTCTTAGTTTAAAATGATTTTTGTTTAAAACTTTGATTTGAACAAGGGCACCACAAAGAGGGGGGCCAAGGGGAGCCCCTAAAACTTCAGTGGTCCCCCTACTGGCCATCCTTGCCCAAACAGTTCCAGGTTTTAGTTTGGTGTGCATTTTCAGTTTCCTCTAGCTATTTAGGTTACTAGAACCTCATTATTAGAAAAACAATCATCATTTTGAGAAAATAGGAGTTGAGAATATAAATATATTTTATTTTAATTAAAAATAAAACTTAAAATCTAGTGCCCCACAATAAGGACGGTTAATAAGGAGGTTTGTTATTAATAATATTATCATTATTAATTAGGAAAAGACAAGACAGTGGATGCCACAAATATTTCTTACAATAATATTTTTTTATTATTATTCCAACAGGATGAAAGTTTATTAAATCCTCCTCCGAAGACAATCTTACAACAGAAGCTGCAAGAACTCAGAGAATCTGTTTACTCTTCGAATAAGAACGCACCGTTAGGTCGGTCACACAACCAAGATGCTGGACTTCCTTCCTGGTACCACCAAAACATTACGTTTGGTGTGAAAACAATTAAAGGTGCGTACAACATCAAGTCAGGTTTTAATGAAGCATCTGTGACAGGTTTTAGTCAAAAATACCTTTTAAATTTAATATGATACAAATGCTGCAATTAAAACATTTTATTAGTCTTATTAAAAAATTGTAAAACTTACGTTACACATTATTTTTTAAAACATGTCTACTACTCTTTTTCTCCAGGTCAGGGTGTTCGTGATGTCATCAATCCTCCCAAAACAACTGAGGACAACGATGAAGCTCAGGAGGGAGATGAAGGTTTCATCCGGAGCCGCAATTCTTACTCTGTTGGTAAGAAGTACCAACCTTCAGTTTTAGTGCCAGCAATCTTTAATGTGCGTTTAAATTAAACAAAATTAATTACATTTCCCTCCACTTCAAGGTGAGCAGATTGATAGAAAATATAACTGGGGTGGCCTGAGCAAAGACAGCAGGTTCGGGATTCAGACGCCACATTTCAATGACGGACGTAACTTCGGAAAAAATCTCCGTTGGATTGGAGAGCCTCTGAAGTAGGTGTAGAAATACTACCACTACGACTATGACTGCTATTACTACAAAACAACAGAGAACATTTAAACAGAAAAATCAAAAAATCAAAACAGGAACAGTGGATCAGCTGAGCTGAGAGGAGAAATCTACATTATTTGTCGTTTTATTCAAAACTTTGTATTTTTTTTCCCCCTCCAGGATGCAAGATCCGAAAGCTGCTTGGAAGAGGTCTGGGAATCAGGAGAAACTGGCGCAACAAATAGGCAACATGTTGGTTTTATAACTAAATTATCCTCATATTTAAATAACATTTTCCATGTTTAACTTTATTATTTCACCAGTTCTTGTAGGAGAAGAAACGTCTTACATCTTCCACTTGAACAAACATTTGAAAAAGCTTTACCACCAAGTCCATACGGTAAATTATTATTATTATTATTTGTATTAAAAAACAAGCTGTAACACTTATCAGCTGAAGGCAGTGAATATTTACATTCGACTAGGAGTCAAAGAAACGATCCACTTCTCGGAGCCGAATGTGGAGACAGAAGACCCGCTGGTCAGCACCGTCAGACTTCACTTCAAGAAGTTCAACTTCAACAACTTCCCCTCCCTGCTGAAGGCTTTCCAGCATTACGACAAAGTGAGATGCTGATCTGAGCTTCAAAACTCAGATTTTACACATTTACAAACACATTTATCAACCTCTGCCACGGAAGGTCATTTACCTTCTGAAGTCAACCCCGTTCAAGATACAGTCAAGCTGTCAATTTTGCAGATAATGAACTTGGGGGTGGGAATCTTTTGCTATCTCACGATTCGATTTGATTCTGATTTTTAGGGTCACGATTCAATTCAAAATCAATTTTTTTTTTTTTACTCAAAACGGATAATGTGAGCCCATTTGTTGTGTTCCCAAACTTTACATAGTGAAGTTCGTGTCAAACTCAGACTCATTTAAAACCTAAATGAGCCCAAATCTTTGCATTCAATGAAGTGGAGGCCAGTTGAATCTCTTTCCACCAGTTTTGTAGTTTCCTCTTTGTTTTGGTGCTTTCTGCACATGCATACGTTCCAGAAACAGCTGCGTGGTGACATCAGGACATCCCACATAGTTACAAAATGGAGGCTGACAGCCGTTATGTTTGCTTTATTTTTTTTATTTTTAAAAATCGATTTTGGGACAATTTGAATTGATTCTGAATCTTTGTAAATGAGAATCACAATTCCGATGTGAATCGATTTTTTGGTGCACCCCTAAATAAACTAATGTTTGGTGTTTGTTTTTAATCAGAAAGGAAAAGGGATGATTGACAAAGACGACCTGCGGGCTGCTTGCCACGAGTTACAGCTGGACCTGAGCGAGGTGGTTCTGGACCAGCTGATGGATGTCTGCGACGCAGACAGGGACGGACTCATCAGCTTCGTGGAATTTGCAAATTTTCTAAACTGGAAGGACAATTTGCCGATCAGCAGCCAGGATCAGCGTGTTCTGACGGCCGGTCAGTTTAACCTGAATAATCATGAAAGCATTAATCCTGCTGTGTGATGATCAGGACCGTGTGTGGATGAGCTTTGTTTGGTCCCTGCAGAGCATCAGTCCAGCACAGATGCAGACAACCTGGACAGAAGGTCAGAATCATCAGAACTTCCTTCTCCTCAGGCCTTGGTTAGACCTGAGGACCTGGAACCTCTTAATACAGGCAGCAGCCTCCGTAAAACTGTGAGGACTATCAGGAGACCCTGGGCTGCTCCAGACCACTTCCTAACCACCGCCTCAGTCATCGGAGCCAACAGTGATGGATCGCTCACATCAAGTAAGGAAGGAGACAAACACTGCTTTATTTTTTATTACTTAACAAGACCTACAGGGCTGCATGTCAGTTAAAACTTAATACAAGAATCTGATCACTAAAATAAGGAGGAACTCACAAAAACAATGTTTTTATGAAAGTTGTTTGGATTTAATGTAAAGTCTTGGAGACGTCTCAGCAGTGACGATTTCAACCTAAATGACTGATTTTCAGACAGCTGTGCCTTTGGGACCCCGACCGTGCGCTCCGACCTCCCGGTTCCTCGTGTCAAGCGGGTCGGCGACACCAGAAACTACGGCGATTCATCCACAGCCGCAGACCTCCTGAACCCGTCGGTTTCTGCTGCGCGAGGCGTCCACGCAGAACACTTCCTGCGTCCCCGCACCAAGTGCGAGGTGAGTCGGGCCCGGGAGGTCCGGTTCTAGAGTCTGACAGATCAAATTGTTCTGATTTCTCTTTTATAAACGGACCTGAGCTGACAGACCTCAAAGCAGAAGTAGGAAAAATACTGTGACATTGATGCATTTTTTATTTACAGGAACAAAGCTCTAAAAATATCAGGTTAAATGACTTTTCATTGTTTATTGTTGGTGCTCTGACATGTTGTACAACTTTTAATTAGTGAGTGGATGAAGTTAAATATATCCTGTTGAATACATTTCACTTTAACTTATAATCTTTTGTTCCCAACATAAGCACACTCAGTGTTTTTATTACATACCAGCTCTACATTTTGTAAAATATTTTGTTTTTTAAAGAAATGTTCTAAAATATAAATTTTTCAACCCGTTTCCCGCAGATCGCAGAGATCTTCAGGAACGTTGGTGTGAACATTTCCGAGGAGGCGTTCGAGGAGACCTGGAAGCTGGCGTCCATGAAGCAACCCGACGGGAAGGTCTGCGTGGAAGGTTTCCGCAACGCGCTCAAGGAAATAAAAGCAATGTAGGAAAAATATATTTTTCTTTATCACTGTGACTTTAACACAACAAGAAGAAAAAAAAACACAACAAAACAGATTTAAGATGGTCTTCAATGTCACAGTTTTAGGAGGATTCAGACTCAAGGAGGTTAAGTAAAAGAAACTAAACTTCTTTATTTATTTTGTCAAAACAAAACTTCCATAAACCAAGAAACTGGTTGTTATGAGGCACAGAAACACCTGGACATGGCACGTAAAAAACACAATGCTCCACTGAAGAAGACCGAGGCTGATAAATGACTGAGAATACAAGGAAAAAAAAATCTAAACACAAGAATCCTAAAACACAGAAAATAAAACACAATGACCAAAAAAAGTAATAAAGCTACGGTAATCGTAAACCCAAAAGAAGGTTACCAGAAACACAAATACTGACAAACAAAACTCAGTCAGAGAACAACAAAACAAGTTTATGTTACAAACCTCAATTTACCCTTGAAGTATGTGATTGAGAAGAGTCTCAGCTACTACCACACCAAATTTTAGCACAATATTTTGCTAACAGACAAACAAGCACAAAAACACAGGCAAGCTGCAGCTGAAACCGATGCAGACATCTTTAGTTGTTGTGTTAATACGATTAATGACTCAAGAAGACATCCAGCTTCTACTAATCTTCATGTCTAAACACAACTAAAAGAAAATGTCTCTTTTATTTGACATATTCTTCATTTGTTTTTGTTTTCTAATAAACAAAGAGACGCTAACATGTCTACACCAAGATAACCTCACTCATTTAATCCCATTATGACTCAACAAGACGCACAGCTGGAACAAAAAAATAAAAAAAATAATAAACCCATGCCAACTTAAAAATTAGAATAATCCTCCGTGCATGAATAAACGGCCACTAATGACAGCGTCCTCTGTGTTCCTCAGATCTGTTTAATGAAACGGCTTTGAAAGAATAAAAAAACGACACGCAGCGTTCACGAACCTGTCAACCACGATGACGTGTTTCTGGCACAAACACAACATCAGAGGAGCCAAGGTGGAGATTTCTGACAGTCATTTACACAGCCTCACAATAATATTCCAACTATTTAAAACCAATCAGCTGTTTTGACTAGAATATTGACATTTACTAATTTCATGTCCCTGGGAGGAAATTCTTAACATAACTACTGAAAAATATTTTTTTGGATAATGTCCATCATAAACTGATCAGCCTCTTAAATCTATCTCAGCTTAAAATATAAACATCAATTTTAAAAAACTTTATAAGTTTTAGCTCCCTAAAGTTCTTCAGTACGGAGCCCGTCCGGTGACATTGAATAAAAAAAAAATTATGCATGGCCATGACATAATAACTTGTGGCCATGAGATAAATAACGCATGACCATGAGATAATAACTTGGGACCATGAGATAAATAACGCATGACCAACTAGATAATAACTTGTGGCCATGAG
Source organism: Cynodonichthys magdalenae (assembly GCA_031762555.1). Classification (NCBI taxonomy): domain Eukaryota; kingdom Metazoa; phylum Chordata; class Actinopteri; order Cyprinodontiformes; family Rivulidae; genus Cynodonichthys; species Cynodonichthys magdalenae. Next base: position 1,576,777 of record JARVJO010000305.1, read on the forward strand.
ATAAATAACGCATGACCATGAGATAATAACTTGTGGCCATGAGATAAATAACGCATGACCACCAGATAATAACTTGTGGCCATGAGATAAATAACGCATGACCATGAGATAATAACTTGTGGACATCAGATAAATAACGCATGACCACCAGATAATAACTTGTGGCCATGAGATAAATAACGCATGACCATGAGATAATAACTTGTGGACATCAGATAAATAATGCATGACCATGAGATAACAACTTGTGGACATCAGATAAATAACACATGGACACCAGATAACTTGGTAGAAACTCATTGACTCCAATAGGCATAAAGAATTACTTCATGACTAACCATGTGACTGAAATATCATTAATTCCTATATAAAATTTAAATTAAATGACTGAAATAATTATCTCGTGACCACGAGTTATTGTCCCGTCACCACAAGATAATAAATAGTGACCTCGCATTACTGTTTTTTTAACACAGTGTCACTGGACGGGCTCCATACTTTAGTTTAAATGTATTCTATTCATGGTTGACACATTTTTGTTAATTAGTTTAAATTCTGTTAGACAAAATAAAAGTGAAATGTGTTTTATCTTCAGCATCCAGCAGAGAGAGACAAATACTCATTTATGAGTCTCAGGTCATCCAGGCGCATCAGTTTGCAGATTTAGGTGAACAATTAACAAACCTTACAGCTTTTTAACACAAAAAAACCACAATCAAGTTGTGTTTTTAGGTTTGTGGCTTTGTTTTCTAGCCAGGTGCCAAAAATAATTGTGCAGAAATATAAAAAATGATCCAAAAACCTGATTAAACCCAAGCCTACTTTAAGTTATCCCTGTTTCACTACCTGAACTTGTTTTTTTAATTAACAAACAGCTATTAAAATAACAATGAAAAAAAAAACTTTATATATAAGTGATAAAATTAAGCCAACACTTTTGCAACAACATGTTATAATACCTTCATAACCTAAAGAAATACAAGACTTTTTAGTGGATTTTTAATTGTTAATAAATTTAGAACTTGCAAAAGAGGTTAAACATCATATTGTTCTTAAGATCATACTTTATCCAGTTATTTGTCTTGTGTTGAGGTTTTTGAGTTCATTTATTCACATTAATGTAGCTGAAAATGTTAAAAACTTGACATTTCTCTACTAAAACGATGGATTAATACTTTTATCATTTGTAAAATCTAACTTTTAGTTATTAAGAGCCTTGGTTGAAATGTGCTTAAAAGCTGTTTCCTGTAGATGTGTGAGCCGAAACATCTGTGTGCTCATTTATTATTTCTCTTTTGTGCCACTAAACGGCACTGTTGTCCACAGCTGGTTCTGATTCTGTGGTTCTGAGCAAACCTCGGGTCACTGAAATTAGATATAAACTGTAGTTTTTCAGTAACATTGCGATGGATTCATCTGTAACACAAAAACAAATATTTAAAAAAACACCTAATTTTTATAGATAATTTATTAAAATCTGTAATTTTAGAATCACTAATTATTTCTAATTCCTCTTAAAGACAACTTATTTCTTTTCCAATGTCTAAATTTTAACTTGACTAAAAGACAATAAAAAAAAATAAAAAACAGAAAATGAGATGTAAACAAGCAGAGACAAATTTCAGATCTATAAAATTATCAGTTATTTTGGTCGTTATGGTATTTAGGTGAAATCTGGCTCTTGGTATTTTATCCACAGATGCTGGTATTTCACTGTAAAAATCCACAACTTTTACCGTACGGTTGGAAATAATTACTGTAAATCTGAAGTTTTTAATAAAGTACTGTATTTTGTTTTACAGTTACATTACATGTGTTGGCTTTTTAGTTTTCGATAATTTACCATAAATTCCACATTTTTTACTGTACGATATCAAATAATTTACCATAAAATCCTGGCACCTGGAGCTGGAGAATAATTACATTAAATCATAGGTTTTTAATTAAAATACTTGAATTTGTTTTACAGTTATGTTAAGTGTGTTTTTAGATTTGTGATATTTCTGTTGTTTATTTACCATAAACATAGTTTATGCTTCCTTTAGTAATTTACCATAAAGAAACAATGATTCTAAGCTGCGACATAGTTTAAAAAAAGGAAGCTGTACGTTGTTTTAACGATGACTGGTAACTACAGAAACTGTTTTTTTACTGTAAATTACACACTGCTTTACGGTAAATCCATATCGACCTTATTAAAAATTATTTACCTTTAAAGTACCCTAATAAAGACGGACAACAAAAATTAAAAAATGGGAAAAAAAAGGCAAGCGTGTGCTATTTTAATTGTTTTTTTGTTTTTTTTAACAATGTTTGTTAACAAAAAAAATGAGTTAAAGTGTCAAAAATGCCACATCATAAAATTAAAACAATTTTTGGGGTATAATTTAGTAATTTGAAAATTATGATTTTGTTTGCACATAAAAGGAAAACATCCTTATTTGGTCACAAGTTTTCAAAAATCCAAAACAAAGATTTATATTCTTTGTATTTTTATGTTTCAATTTATTTTGCTCCTGGGTGACATTGAAGGACTTTATTCATAATTTACTTGTTTTTCTAGCCCCGATGCGGTTTATGGAAGAACTTGATCCTGTCGAGGAAAACGTTTATAAATGTGAAAATCTGTTGTTTTTGTACATTTGAATTTAATCTGGGCTGCAGGTATTAGTTTGTGTGTGAGCTGGCAGGGAGCCCCACACAATAGCAGGCACAGGTGTTGATCAGGAAAAAGAAAGAAAAAGGAAAATGATTTGAATTATCGCAGCAGAATGATTTTGGCACGACTGCAGTGAAAATGGATTTAAATGGAGCCCCAAACTTTAGTGAAAAACCTGATTTTCTTCTTAATTTAAAAAAATTTTAAACCCAAAGCAAACGCTCCATTTCAACACACGTTGATTAAGATTAGACATATTTAATTTCAACGTTTCATAATAATTAGCTCGAAAATGCTCTTAGTAATAGTTCCTAATTCTTTTTTTCCTCTCTCAAATTATTTTCAACCTGTTTTTATAACCACGCATAAGTAAAAAAGAAAAAAAGAACAGAAATTTATTATTCATCTGAGATGTGATTAATATGCAAAATTATGCAAATTAAGATGCAATTAGGCTCCAATTCTCTGGTGGAATTTTCCATTATAATTTAATACAAAGTAACAGAGTAATTGGTGTCACGTGTAATTACGGTTACTCAAGTGCACTTTCAGGCATGCAAATGATTCGCTATATGTTGGTTATCCTATGCAAATGCACCATGTGGTGTTTTAACAAGTTGGGGAAAACACAATGGGTGCGCGGTTACCCAGCGGGGTTTGGAACCACCTTAAAAAAAAAAAAGAAACCAGGAAGTATGTTTGCACAAGGAGCGGAGCTTTGAAGTTCTCGACTTTCATCTATCACCAATCGATTAGAGCGCGAGAGAGGAAACTGCTGGAGTTGGTTTCCAGCGTCAAACTGTTGCTTCGGCTCAGTTCAGGCGAAGCGTCTACTTCAGCCGCAGCTTCATTGCAACAGTTCGATCGACGCCGACGTCACGTGCGGGATAATTACGCCGCGTGACAAACTTTCCCGTCCTGGGGAGGAAGAGGAAGTTATGTAATTGATCTCTAATGAGAACAGAACGAAGTCCTGGAAAACACTGGAAGGGAGGGAAAACGTCTGGATGAGCAGCTCCTTCTTGGGAGGCAAATTGATTTTAAATTGTTACAGGGCTGGTTTACACGTTCTGACATCCTGCTTTTCTCCCTGCGACATGCAGAAAACACACCTAAACACACACACACGCAGCCTCTGCTATCTGTCTTGTTGTGATCAATGCTCTGAACAAAGACATCCTCCTTCCCCTCCCCTCCCCACCCTTCTACCGCCGCCTCCGCCTCCACTCTGTGTCTGCCTGCGTGCACAAACTCTTTCAAAGAACATAATCCCTCAACAAAATGGAAACACAAAGGAAACTTGAGCTCAATCCTATAAACGCACGGACAGAGCACACAATGCCTCCTCCCACCCGTTT
>JARVJO010000305.1:1584878-1608902 GCA_031762555.1 Cynodonichthys magdalenae
TCTCTCTCTCTCTCTCTCTCTCTCTCTCTCTCTCTCTCTCTCTCTCTCTCTCTCTCTCTCTCTCTCTCTCTCTCGATATATATATACATATATAGTCTAGTTCTGTATTTGCTTTATTGGTTCTTGATTCGCACCTAAGTGACTGAACATAGAATAAATGCAGTCAGCCCCTTCGCCGCTTAGGAAGCTTATGAAATGTACGGTGGAGGATAAAAAAAAATTATGAAGTTTTTTCTTTTTAACTCTATAATATTTATATATATTATAATCGTAAACTACAGGACATAACGTGTGCTGACTGGACAGAACATCGTATCAGTAATATAGATCTACACAGTTCAGCCTAGAAGTAAAGGTAATTTTACTGTTGTCCATCATATTTACAACCTCTCATAATATTATCCTAACATGATAACAATATTAATAAAAAAACTATAATAATTTGTTGGAACAGCAAATTTGTCTTTGAGTGGATTTACCAGACATCATGTTTTCAAAATCAAGCTAGCAGAACTGACCTACTTCTTGCATTTGTTTTTAAAAAAAAATATTTTAATGACCTGTAAAATGTGATAACCTTTGATCTTGTGGTCTTGTTGTAGTCGTCTTGACAATTTATATTAAAAACACTGCCCTATTTTTTGATATTTCTTGCGTGACTGTCAGCTGCATCTAATTTTTACAACCATCCACAGATGTTTGTGAGTAAAGACTCAATGCAGAGCAATGGCACCTGTGCGGCGCACGATAAGTCACGTGATGTCCAATCCAGTAATATATATCAGTGCATGTTTATTTTTCTATACCTGATGATTTAAATGTAACATTTCCAAACAACTACACTTTCCTACAGTTCTGTACAAACACTGTACTAAAATAATAAGATTAAAACAAGTTTGATGGAGATCACATTTAAATTATTTAGACTGTAAAGAAATCTGAACAAAACTGCACCGTAAGTGTGAACGTAGTCCTAGTTATCAATAGTTATTACCTGACTGTGATATCAGTCAGAGCAAAGACTAAAGAGAAACAAGCAAAAGTTTTCATCCAGGCTAAGCTAGCTAGCTAAAACACTAGCCCAAACGAGCGCCAGTTTTCAAAGCATTTTTCAAACTTTTTCTCAAAAATAACAAACTGGTGTGAAAGACCTCTCTATTCTCTTTGAAGCTGTGACTAAAATAAACATGAGTTTTTGTGTTAGTTTTTAAAACCCACCACAGAAAAGGCTAGCTTTAGCAGTTTTTATGTTCATTTTTTTGAAACTACTAACACAAGACCATTTCAGTAATGCAACTTCCAGCCTTACAATATTTTTTTTTCTCTAATTCATCATGATTTTTTTTTTAACCTGAAAGACATGTTGCTGAGAAGAAATATGGTGAATTTGTTAGATAATGAAAATTTCAAAAAATGTTTTTATCAAATTTGGTATATATTTTTTTACATGAATATGATCTTTTTAATCCTAAAGTGTAAAAATAATGTTTTTTTATTTTTCAAATTCACTATAGTTGTAGTTAGGGCTGTATATTGGCAAGAATTTAGGGTCACGATATGATATACAGTATATTGCAATACTGTAAGCAAGACGATAAATTGCCATTCTTTTATCTCAGAAAGAGTCTACTTATTTATTATTATTTACCTGACAGGTCCCGTTGAGATCTCAGATCTCCTATTTCCTGAAGGCAACCTATTGTACATGTTTTTAGGGTCGGGGGAAACCAGAGTACCTGGAGAAAACCCACACAAGCATGAGGAAAACATGCAAACTCCACACAGAAAGTGCCAAAACCTTTATAAAGCTCATTATAAAATCTGATTAAATCCAGTTTATTTTTATGCAATCAGAAGAACATTGAGCAACAGTGAGAACTGCATTTGTATTTCACATTTCTTCTTACAACGTCCTTCCATTAAGTAAGTCTTAATTAAAAATCGATATCAGGAAATGAAATGTCATGATATTTCAGGTTGCAGACCCCGGGTTTATTTTAATGTTTTCTGAGCTGAAGGAAGGTGTAGAGAGGGTAAATATACCAACAATGCTGAGGTTGCTGGTATTTTAATAAACGTTTGGGCTGATCAGACAGACTAATCTATTACTAACATATTAACCATCAATGTGAGATAATGTTTATGTTCATCACTTTATGAATTTGTATATATATTTATAAATCTTCATGACACGGAGTACCTTTAGGGACAAGCTAATTCTGATTTTTAAAAGTCAGGTAATTTGTCTTTAAACCTAAATCATCTTGGACATTTAGCCACTAAAGTAGTGGAAAGAAAAACAGCTTTGGATTATTATTTTTTGTTTGCATTTATCCTGCCAAAGAGCAAATCCCACAGACATCAGAGATGTGGAAAGGCGAGGTCCTTCTCTATAAATTCTGTGAATGTCTGGTCTCTTTTCATGGATTACTGTCATTTGCCATCCACTGTTGTGAATGCCTGCCAGGCTGCTGTGCCATTTCTGGGGCCTGTGTTTCCAACCTTGATATATTTGCCAAATGAATATTTGAAGCTGTAATTAAATTTATCCCACCTCTACACCTTCTGCAAGATGGCCACCTTGCACATTTCTCACACACCATATTTCAGATTTTTTTTGTGTGTGTGCATGTGAGAAGAAAAACACGGCTTGTTGCCATATTTTAATGATTTGGAATGAGGGTATTTTTAAGGAATAAATCTGATTTCAGGACACTCATAATGGTCCCGCTCGCACGTTCAGACATAAATACTCAGCGTGATGAGAACAGCTTTTAGATCTGCCTCTGGCTCCAAACACAAACTGCAGAAAATGTCAGTAAATATCGTAAAAAAATTTAAAAAAAACTGAGGGGGGAGATTCTGAATTTAATGCTAAAAATTGTCTGGTTTTGACAGACAGGTTAACATTTCAAGGCGTTTAGAATCAGTGCGACGCTCTCGTTAAAAACTTTAAAAGTTTTTCAAGTTTAAGAAACAAAATCAGATCTCAGCAGAAACTATGTGTGTGGACAGAAGGTGCAAAGGCAGCAGAGTTTCTGTTAAAAATATCTGGAGTGGTGTTGACGGGGCCTTAAATGAGATGTAATATGTAGTTGTCTCTGTAATTTAAAAGTTTAAAGTTTTAGGTCGAAACGCTTATCGTGTCAGCTAAGTTATCAGGTTCTTTTTCTGTTATCTGAACCCTCTTTGTTACACTTTGAAGGAGCCCACTCCTGATAATTAAAATCTGCCAGACTCCCGATGATTACCCCCCGGTTTGCCTGCACTTTTGTATTGCACTTGTGGTGACATAATTCATTAGTGTTTGTACAAAGAAGTGATTTAGAGTCTTTAAAGTGCTCCTCCATGCAGAATAACTATTAAAGCAGCCATATGCACGTACACCCGGAGCGTTAAACGGTTTGTTGAAGTCAGTCGGGGTACAAGCAATGATAAACATAAATTATGACTAATACACTGCATCAGTGGCTTTTTAAAAAGTAAAAAATCACTGACACAGGGAAATCGTTTTGGATTGTCGCAGCTCTGTGGTCCTCCCCTCTTTCATCTGTGTTTGCTGAAGCGAGAGCGTAGGAAGCCCAACACAAATGGCTTGGGCATCACCTTGAATACTCAGATGGGTGAGCTAATTGTTTCTGCCTGGATACGCCTTTGTCATTACCTGGCCTCTCTTCCGAGCGCTCTCAAGGAGACGCAGCGTGCCGTTTGTCTTCTGTCGCCTTCATTAAAAAGTTTCAGACCTCACAGTGAGACTTTACCTCTACGCTGCATTGTATAAACTCAGCCTAACGTGTTTCTTCTGCTTTAACGACCTACGCTTGCTGAGCAAAAGTGCAAACCAGTCTGCAGTTTTTGATACAAACACCTTCAGCGAGGAGCGTGCCTTTATGGCAAAAGAGAAAGATGATTTTACCACCTGACAGCTGGTGCAAATAATCAAATTTTCAGCAACAATTACGCTGCCGTTGTCACTTTGCGTGCTACTAGCACTCAGTTTATTGTTTCCTGTCTTTTCTCACACATTAAATAAAATTATTCCTGCTAAATAATTTGTAATTTCACCTTTGATTTTGGTTCAGCTGCTGTTCTTTTTTTAAAAATATGAAATCAGTATTTGGCAGGTGAATATTTTTCATTACATACTTAAGAGTCATACAACATTTGGTCAGAAGAAACAAGCAATCCTAAAACATCTGGGAAATTTAGGAAAGTTTGATGGATATTTTTCAGTACTTTTGCTACTGCAGCAATAAACAAAATCATTTTAGAATATTCAGCAGATTAACAATTCAAATTGTTCAGAAAGTCTTAAGCCTTGCTTACACTTCAGTCAATTTTATATACAGATTTGTCTAATTGTTTTTGTCCACACTAATCATCCAAAAATGTTGTAGTTGTCATGCTTTGCCACTAGGTGGCGAGAGCGTACACATTCATAATTACTAAAAATTCGTAGCTATATCAGTTGGTTTTTACATAGCTGGCATGGGGACATGCTGGATTTTTTTCTTTTGTGTTCCCTCGCAAAAGTAATTTATCACTGTTGTGCCTGCTGGTTTATTAACAAAATCTAATGCTCACTGTTATGGAAGTTAGCCTACTACTTTAATTCAGCTTCGGAAAGAATATATCCACACTGTGCAGCCATGCAATATCACCGTCAATTTCCCAAAACTGTATGACACATCCTATTTAGGTAACCAAACATTTTAAAGTAAAAGTCTGTATCAATTCACTTCATACAAAACAAACTTTTGAGAGCAAAAAACAATATTACGAGGCATCGCTAAAGTTTTGCAAGGTAACTTAAAGGTATTGCGAGGAAACGCAAAAGTTTGTTTGTAGTTTTTCAAAGCTGTTTACAATTTCCTCTGTTATTACCCTTTACAGCATAAGATTGGGACTCAGGACTCAGAGGTCCGAGGTCTTAATTAACCCTGATACTGCAAAACATGAGTTAGCAGACTACAGCTAGGTCTGCAAGTTTGCAGACTCACCGTAAAAACAACTGACATCCTGAAAACGCTGTGGACTCAGATGAATTGGGTCTCTGGTTTGAGTAAAACTAACTCACTGGAAACTCTTCTAAACAGCTGGTACAGCAATTTAGGTGATTTGGATTAACTCAGATTAACCCGGATTTGTAAAGTGAACTGAATTTCCTACCTCTGATAATTAAACCGCTAGCTCGTTAATTCTGAAAACCTTCATATCTTGTTTTTGTATGGATCCATCGCAAAAATTTTTAAAAAACATCAGTTTTTCTCAACAAAAACTTTTGTTTGTTTGAACAGGAAGTCTCTCTCTTTTCTTTTACGTCGCCAATAAATACGCCAAAACATTTAATAACCAAGAAGAAAAGAAAGTGTTTATTTTTTTTTTAATATTTCTTCAAATATCTTTAGCAAAGCCAATTATGTTATTTATGTTATTATATGTTAAAATGAAGTTGTCACCACCTTGAGGTGCAGCACTTATAGCGTTTTTGTTAAAATTGTAAGAATGAACATGAATATCACTTTGAGCTTTAATCGTGCCTAATTGTTATTTTCCCTTTGTGTTCTCTTATTATCATCGTTCTTAAATAACTTTGCTGCCCTCTACCTGGTGAAAGCCTCCGGTTTGTTGTAGACACGAGCTGAAATATATCCATCCAGCCTGCATTCATCACTTTGTTTTCCTTTTGTGTTTTGTCTTTTTTAAAGGAACCGCAGGAATTATTAGCAGCTTAGCACTGAGAGGCCCCTAAGTAGCTCTCAGGGTGTAAGCCTCCCTCCCAAGTCCAGGCCAACAACACTCAGAGGCCCCCCCTCAGTGATAATGTACATCTCAGCAGGGACATGCAATGATCCCTCACTTCTCCATGCTAAATGATCATTTTCATTCTTTAACTCTTTTTTTTTTATTCCGGTAAATCCACTGCCCTGAAAAAAAGAACTCACTGAAAATATTAACATGCTGTCAAACAATAGTCCTCAGAAAGCATGAATCAGCAGATGATTCCCATTTCCATGCACACAACAGGGGATTGTATTCAGGCGAAGTGTGTGTGTCTGTGTGTGTGTTAGAGTGGGTGAAGGGGAGCTTGTGTTCTCACCAGCCACATTCCAAACCCCCAGCATCAGTGCAGAGCTTTATGATCTGTGGGAAAGCCAAAGCGAGCTGCAGAGCACCTCGCCCGAGTCTCCAGACGACCTGATTTGGGAACGCCGTGAAATCCGTGGCACCTCTCCTTGGCTTCCTGGCTGAACGGCTGCCATATCTTGTGATGGACTGAGGCAGGAGAGAGCGAAGCAGCCAGGGATGAATACGGCTTAATCTTTACCCAGACCACATGTGTGTGCACGATAACATGGTTGCTTTCTTCCTGTGCAGGGTTATTCTCCGCCAGCTGCCAGGTTAGCTGCCTCGCTCAGCCGTGTTTCGCTGCGATATTTGCCCGCCGTAAAAAGAACTATTGCACCTAAGGTGGGGGCTAATGCATGTTTTTGGAATTGGTGGTAATTCCTGACACATTTCGAGAGACAGATAGGGTGTCTTATAGCAAATGACAATATATGTAAAGACACCTAGCTTTCCTCCCCCATTTTTTAGTTCCTAATATTTTATTTGTGAGGAGCCTCCTCATTTTGGGGATCAAGGTTATTTTTATACCTAAATAAGCAGCATTGTGATGAAGAACAGCACAACGTGCAGAAAAATACCTAAAAATGCAAATAAACTGGGATAAATGGTGCTGCACAACTTCACACTTCCAAATTTAGACCAAATTTTTCCATTAAACGGTTGATTTATTCCTCCTGTTGTGATTCTGATGAACTTACAAACAAAGCAGCTTTATTCTCACTCACGGTCTGGATGTTTCTGTGTTTGTGCTACAAGCAGGTGCTTTTCACGCCGTACGTTTTTCATGCGCTCAAAGCAGCTTGGCGTAAAATTTCCATTCTTCCTCTCCCTCCAAACTTCCTCCGCCTCTTGCTCAACTCATCTGGCCTGCTGCACAGAGCCCATTTATTATGATTGCATTATCATAAATGATTTTATAACATCTGCCTGTCGATAATTATTGTACAAATCCCGGACCCTCTGACCCATGTTCTGGATAAACCCCAGGTGGAAGGCTGGGTCTGGCTAATGAGCGGCTCCACGACAACACATTGTCCTCACGTCAGCGCACACAATCAATTCTGTTAGATCCCGTCACGTCTCATTTCAGACAACAAAACAAGAACCTGTATTGTTGGAAATATGACGTTTAAAAACAAATTCACAGTTTTCTAAAAGCACTTTATTGAGTGTTTTGATAATTTCATACAACTTATAAAGGCCACAAGACGCAGCTTTGGGTCCTGAAATGAAAGAAGAACTCTTTTTATTAATTTAGAAGAATAAAGTTTTACCAACTAACAAGCAGTTTTTTGTAAACTTAAACTAATTTTATTGATATTTGTTGCCTAAACATACTTTTATTGGTCAAACTCTTTGTTCAGGTCTCTTATAGGGATGTAAATCTGGATGATGATAAGATGCTTCTTGATATCACAAAGTCTGTCATGATACGATTTTGATTCAGTTCAATTTACATGTTTGCGATCAATATGATGTGATATTATATGCCCAAACAACACAATCACTGGGTGTATATTGATCCACATCAGGCATATGATGACAACTGGATCAATGTTTTCATTTTGCTTTGATATACAGTAATTTAATCATGAATCATTTATCATCAATATACTGTATCAATGTTGATCGATGTATTGTTACAGTCCTAGTATCTTAAAATGTAGAAAGTCCATGAAAAAATAACATACCTGTTGTAGGTAGGCTTTTGAACTTCCTCAGTCTGACAAACCCAAGCTAAATACTAGTTTAAGATGGACCAAGGTAAATTAAAATTGTTGTCTTACAATTGTAGAAACAATGAAAGAAGACTTCTTTTGATCACCCTAACCACCTAACTTCGGTTAAAACAAGTCAAACTCTGAGTTGGATGAGTGTTTATTAGCTGCTTACAAAGTCAGCTGAAGATTAAACTTCTCCTAATTTATACAACACTTTATTTCCATCTTAAATGCTACAATACAATTAATAAAAAGAAAAAATAATAATATGTTGTTAATTTTGTGGAAGAACAAATTTTTCTGGACTTCTGTTTATTCTCGATTGGACATGGAGAGATGTCCCAGCAGTCAGTGGCAGAAAGGCAGAGGTGTACCTGGACAGGTCACCAGTCTATCTCAAAGACACACACAACAGACAACCATCCACATATAGACATTTTTAAGGTAAACTTAAATCCAACAAAAACCTTGGGTTCTGAGAGAAAACCAGCATACCCGGAGACAACTGGAGCGAGGTAATACAGGTCATCTGTCAATCACAAAGATACACTAGGTGGATAACCATCCACACACATTCGTAGCTAATATCAACTTAAAATCACCAGTTAAAGCAACAAAAGCACACCTTCAAACTGAAGAAAGAATGGAGTACCTAGAGAAAACCAGAATACAGTGAAGCTCAAATTTTTACAGGGGTTAATTTCTTAGCGATCTCGCGAATCATGAAAAAATGTGAATACTGGGTGTAGTCCTTAAAAGGCCTACAGCACATTTGGATAGCATCGTAATGCAGTGAGAACCAAACAAAAAATGCAAGAGCAAAACAATTAGCAGCTACACACCATACAGTACTGTACAGTAAATTGGAAATGCTGCATTCTGGGTGGGCATTCTGTACCATACTGTTTTTTATTTGGAATATATTTAATTTGAGAAAAGATGTTAATTATATTGTTCTTAAAAATTTAGCTTGAAAACTCTGGAAAAAAGTGTGAGAAAAAAAAAGTTCTTTACTGTACTGTTTGTCCAGTCTCCACGAAATTATGGGAATTACCACAAACTACTAGTAGTAGGTTCTATGAAATGTTCTATAAATGTGTGTCTTTAGACTGAGTGAGAGAAAACTGGCATACCCGGAGAAATCCTAAGTACCTTGAGATAACCAGGGTTCCCAGAAAAAACACAATACCGGTCACTGTCCATTACAATGATGCACAAAACAAACAACCAACCACGCACAGTCATGTCTAAGATCAATTCAAATCACCAGTTAATCCAACAAAAGCATGTATTTATACTTTGAGAGAAAACCGGAGTATCTGTAAAAGACGGAGTACCGGGGAAACAAACAGAATACTGATCAAAGTTTCACAAAAATATGCAAGTCAAAAAACATGCAAACAGCCCGTCATTTCTAAGATCAAATTTAAGATTTAAAATGGACTGTTAGAGAAATCTGGATTATCAGAGAAACAGCAAGATATACATGGAAACTTCCAAACTTGTGACCTATGATTTTAAACTGGAGGCCATTTTGGTGTTATTCAAACCAACACATCATTATACAGTCAATTATTTTATCTGAAATGGTAAACAGGAAAGTTTCTTTTTTTAAGTTTAGTTTAAATGAAAAATGCTCAAGTTTTAACATGTTGAAAGAGATTAAACAAAATTACTAAAAGGCAGTTTTTGAAAAACGTTTTTTGCTTACAGAATACTTTTATTTTCTCAACAAGAAAGCATGTCCTTGGTCAACGCCAGCTTTTTTCCCAATTTAAATTAAAATCCTTCAAAATATGCACCAAAATATAATGTGTTCCTTTCTTTATAGCCACATTATATAAAACTTGGCTTTCGTAAACATCCAGAAACAGTAAATGTGAACCTATTTCATATTGAAATAAAACAAAACCACAGCATCTTAATGCTACTTTACAAATCTTTCTTCAAATGTTCAAAAGATACATCAGTTAGTTTCCGGAGTTTGAATCTCCCTGAACGGCAGCCTTGTTTGAAAGCAGACGCAAGTGCAAAGTTGTAGTTGTCTTAATTGAAAAAGTAATTAAGTTTTTGAAGGCATCAGCTGTCATTCCTGCACATCAGCCTCTGGTCCTGATCCTCCGAGACCATCTTCATATCAGCGCTGACGGCTGGGGATCACAGCCCCGATACGTGGGAACGTTTGGTCATTGGAAGTACCATTTATAGAGTATTGTTTAATTAAATTCAAATTAAGAGAACTTTATGCAGAATTTAATTTCTGTATGAATTACTGTTATATAATCAAACTTTTCATTATGCGGTCCTGCCTCCTGAGGTCTCGCTGCTAAGTTGCCTTATGTTGACAACTTTGGTAGCAACTCCTGTTTTACGCAGTCGATCCATCAGAAACGTTACAACACTGGAAGATATCCAAGCTGCACAGGAAGTACAGCTTTCTGCTGCTAAATGCATTTGCAAACAAGTAGAATTTTATATAAACTACCATGCAGTGACGGGAAGTCCAGCTGTTTTTCCAGGATCTGGATCATTTGGTTCTATTTGTGTGTGACGAGGTGTGTATTATGAGAACTGCAGCCTTACCACTGCATTAAATTGAGGAATGTTAAGCATTTTGTAAAGCTATACTTTGTTATTGGTTTTACAAATAAGAAAATACCAAATCAGCTGCTGTTTGATTGGTCTTGATCAATAACTTTATCAAAGCTTTTTTCAAAAATAAAATATTTTTCTGATATTTTTACGTCTTTCTTCTGGGAACATTGCGCTTTTATTCTGCCAATATGACTATTGTCAAAATATTATGACTTTGTTCTTGTAATATAATAATTATTGTAATATCATGTTTTTATTCTCACAATATTATGACTTTATTCTCGTAATTTAAAAAAATCTAATAATCTTAGTCTGGCCCTAATTCTCCATCATATTTTCTTCATAAGCCTTATTTTTTAAAGTATGCATCTAATAAAGTGTGTGACCAGCCTAGACATGCTAGTCACTAGCCACTTGCTAGCGTAGTGTATATGTCTCCTTCTCATTTGCCAGTGCTGGGCTCTCAGTTAGCGGTGCCGGCCTATCATTAATCAGATCAGTAGCTAGCTTTATATAGCCTCCTGCTTCAAGGACGTAGCACCCACTGGGTGTGCAATAGTCTTATTTTGGTCCTAATACCACCCCATAGAGCTGAGCCAAATGATGTGGAGCTAAAAATCCCATCACTCGATTTGCATCATGTGAAATTCTTTTGAACTCATTTTAAGGGACAGCACAGTCAAACCTGAGAAAACCGTCTGAAATTCCCACCGTTACTTTGCAGTTTCATTTTAAATCTCGTCTGAAGATAAATCCTCCTTTTTTTTTTCTTTTTTTTTTCCGAGGGTCAGTGCAGGTTTAATTGATTCTTCTTCTCCTTCCGTCTCTTATTAGGGCTTCAGCGTCTCTCCATGGGAACTGCTAATTGGGCCTCCCCTGTGGCCACTTGGGGAAGCAGGCAGACGTGGCACCGCAGACACTTCTGTCGGTCCACAGGGATTCTGCCAGATAAGAGATTCACACCGGCTACGTGTCTCTGGATTGCTTCTTTACAAACGTCTGATGTCTCCCTGCTTCACCATCTGGACAGCAGATTTACAGACAAACAAATCAAGACCGCAGAGACTTAAGAAACATGATTTTTAGAGGTTTACACCTCTGCTTTGCGTATAGATTGGTGAGAACCAAGTTTTATACTATAGTTAAAAGTGGATATTTTTCAAGAATACAAAGTTTCTTTAAAGTAGAGCATGGGTACGACTAAAAAATAAGTTAATAAATTAACTTAATAAATAAGTTTATTACTGATTAAGGTAAAACTTTAAAAAATATAAATTTATATTTTATTTAAACAGACGAATCCCATTGAAATCACAGGCCTGAGCCTGAAGTCAACCTAAACATGCATGGTTTTTGGTCGTGGGAGGTAACCAGAGTACCGGAGAAAACCCATGCAAACATTAAAAGAATATGCAAACTCCATACAAAAAGACCCCCAGGTCCAACCCAGGACCTTCTTCCTTTTGTGCTGCCTTTAAAGTGCAAACTTAATCTGCAAAATAGCTTGCAATAATATTTAAATAGTTTTAATTCTAACTGACTTTCAACTAATACTGACAATTTGAGACTCGATACAATGAATGTCGGATTAACTTGAGTCATAAGGTAGAAAAGTCGAAAAATTAGCAATAAATTCTGTAAATAATATGAATGAATACCTTATTTATGTATTCCTTAAAATAAAAGTACTGTAACATTTTTTAAACTTTAAACTGCAGTTCATACAAATTATATTTTATAAACCTTTAACCTGATTTTCACTTTCAGCAGTTGTGTAAATAAAACTCAGTGGATATTTGTAAGGACAATTTGCAGCAGCAGCTAGCTGTAGGAGTTATAGTATAGCTCGGTACACTTCAGCAAGAAAGTCATAATAATACTGAAGTAATGGATTGTGTTACGGCTCCTCCCCTGATTGGCAGGGGCAGTTTCTCCTGCAAACAGAGGTGGATCTTGAGTAATGGGAAGCACCTGGGTTTAGTGATTTAATCAGTGCTCCACTAACCATTTCTCTCTCTCTGCTCCTCCAGGTAACTTCTTGGTTTTTGTTTTAGGTTGGATTTTGGTTTATTTAGATTTATGTTTACAATAAAACTATTTTAGTTGGCCTTAACCTTGTCTCCCCTCATTTTTGTTATGGGCCATGGACTGGCCTGTGACAGTTAGGGTTAGAACTAATTAAACTGATGACAGCCTAGGTATACATTAAATTGCATTAAGATGGCAGCACTTCAATGTGGTAGGTTCAGTGGACAGTATTTTATTATGAAGTGGATACTTTCTTAGTTTTTTTAGTTTGTTTACGCATTCTAACAAAAATGATAAAATTATATATATACATATATATATATATTAAATAAATCAAAATACATAAAAAGTTATATTATTTTCCCCAAAACCTCTTTGTTTTTAAAATACCTCATCAGTTTGGATGAAACCATAAGCTATCTACAACAGGTAAGATATTAATGTTTCACAAGCTTTACACAGAACCCCACTTAAATTTTTTTTCCTTAAAATGAACTTGTTTAACATTTCCTCAGTGCGTGTTTTATAAGGATAAATATCAGATCTGATTCTTTAGAGTTAAGGTTTAAAAGTTGTATTTATTATGAAGAGAGAAAACAATCTGCACAGGTTTAAGATAACTTTAAATTAGATTCGGTGCATTGTTACAAATTCATCTATTGTGAGTCTTTGATGCATGAATGAATAATACTTGAGTTGGCAGATATTTAGGAAGGTGAGCAACATTAGGCACTTTGAGCATGCTGCAGGTAGTTACAGTACTACAGTGTTTGTGTAGAAAAGACAGAGTGAGTGATAAAGAGAAGAGTGTGGGATGATTTAAAGGTTGTTTGTGTTGCGGGCACGGCAGATGCCCGTTAACGTGTGAAGAACACGTAGGTGTGCGACAGTATTGTGGTGAGAATTGTGGACTTGGTATTTGAGTGCAAATGTGCACCTCGTGCAGCAGATGATGGTGCACTGAATTCTGCCGTGGACAGTATGTTTGTGTGTTATTTACGTGCGAGAAAGTGACCTTGATGTTTGTTACTCAGAAATGAAAAACCGGCAGACTTACAGCTTCTTTCTCACTTCAGCGTAAACCACAAAAAGACAAAGAAGAAGCTGTTTATTCCATATCAAACTAAAGTTTACGCAGGCTCCGCTTCCTGTCTGTAAAGCAGTTTCCTCGAATATGACATTTAAATCTGGTTATGTAAAATTCAGTTCAAGGTGTTTTTTTTTTTTTATGTTTGGTCAAACTGATTTTCTTTTCACACTTTTTTTTTGTTGAGCAACAATGCGACATCGAGAAAAGAAACTGGTTTCATGTGCACACGCCGAGATATTCTCACAGTTCTGTAAGTCTGAGGCTGGATAATTTTTACAGTAACTTGATTAATACCAAAACATCCACTCCATTATGACTCAGGCACCTCTGGCTAAAAGTTCGAGTCTGGTTGTCTTTGTTGTGGTGCATTTTAATAAAAAGATCCAAATTTACCTGAAATTCTTTGCTTTGCTTTCTCGGTTTTGTTTTTCGTCGACCAAACGGAAACCCACAAAGTCAAAGAAACAAGGTTTCCACTGTCTGATTAATCATCTCTGAAACACCTTCAGTTATAATTTTAAAAAATGTTTTAATTATCTGTTAATGCAGGGTTAAATGTGGATTAAAAAAACTGCTGCAGGAAGATTCTGAGCCGAGAAACATGCTGAACGAACAATAAATCATATCAGAACTAATCAGTCATTCTGGTTGTAAAATCAGTAAACTTGTAGACGTGCAGGAGGAGTGGGACTGGAGATGAACGGGGCGTGAAGTTTCTCAGCGTGAGTACGGAGAAATCACAGTGGGTTTTTAGAGTGAGCCTGCGAGTCAGGATTAGCGTTTGAAGGCTAAATGGTGTTATTGGTTCTGATTAAGAAGCATGTTCCTGATACTTTCTCCACCTCCGAGACAGCTATGGATGTCAATAGGGCTAATTGGCTCATTAAACCGAGTATTTAACGGCGCTATAATCATTCTGTGTCATCACTTAAGCCCTCGAGGAGCACGAGAGGCTGTGGCTATTAAATACCCCTCTAACCTCGGCGATATACTCCGAGACGAAGTGGAGAGAGAGAGAGAGAGGCTCATTTGACAAAAAGAGAGTGAGACAGCCCAGGATGGATTTCAGTTTGGAAATTATACTTTTCCAGAGGAAAAATAAAATAAGACAAATTTAAAAACTAATATTTATGAATTAACTAGCCAGTGAAACTAAAAATATATCCAGAAGACAAATTTTTGAATGATAGCATTCAGCAAAAAATTTAAACTATGTTTAATCAGAACGCATTGGAACAATTTCATTTTTACAGTTCATTACTTGAGTTTAGTCTACTAGATTTAAAACAGTAAAGTTTGAGAGCAAACTAATCATTAAATATTATAGATTTTATTTTCTGATTATTATTATCTGGAATTCATTGTGGTCCCATCATGATTAGTTTCATAAATTCAGTATCAAAAGGACAAATCCAACAAGGTCTGACTAAAAAATTTTTTCTCTGGTTGTTGTCCAGATTACATATGTTGATGTGGTGTCATTACTCACCGTATTGTTTTCAGGCCTGTACCTTTAAACGGGTTGGCAGCCACACTTTGAAGACAGAAACCATGGACCAGACATGGGAATTACCCTAAAAGCTAATTACTGTAAAAGCTAAAAAAGCTGTGTTATTTAAAATAATTCACTGTAAAGGTTACAAAAACTACGTCACGTAAAATAACTTATTGCGCCACATAAAATAGGTGACTGCAAAGGCTAAAAAGCTGCGTTGTGTATAACAAGCTACTGTAATTGCTAAAAACTCTGTCAGTTAAAATAAGTTACCTTGTCACAAAAACTAAGTTACCGTTAACTTTAGAAAAGCTACATCATGTGAAATAGGTTACCATTAACTTTAGAAAAGCTACATCATGTAAAATAAGTTACCATTAACTTTAGAAAAGCTGCGTCATGTAAAATAAGTTAACGTTAACTTTAGAAAAGCTGCGTCATGTAAAATAAGTTACCGTTTCCTTTAGAAAAACTGTGTCATGTAAAATAAGATATCGTTTACTTTAGAAATTCTGCGTCATGTAAAATAAGTTACCATTAAATTTAGAAAAGCTGCGTCATGTAAAATAAGTTACCGTTAACTTTAGAAAAGCTGCGTCATGTAAAAGAAGTTATCGTTTACTTTAGAAATTCTGCGTCATGTAAAATAAATTAAGGTTAACTTTAGAAAAGCTGCATCATGTAAAATAAGTTACCGTTAACTTTAGAAAAGCTGCGTCATGTAAAATAAGTTACCGTTAACTTTAGAAAAGCAGCGTCATGTAAAATAAGTTACCGTTAACTTTAGAAAAGCAGCGTCATGTAAAATAAGTTAACGTTTAACTTTAGAAAAACTGCATCATGTAAAATAAGTTAAGGTTAACTTTAGAAAAGCTGTGTCATGTAAAAGAAGTCACCATTAACTTTAGAAAAGCTGCGTCATGTAAAATAAATTAACGGTAACTTTAGAAAAGCTGCGTCATGTAAAATAAGTTACCGTTAACTTTAGAAAAGCTTCGTCATGTAAAATAAGTTACCGTTAACTTTAGAAAAGCAGCGTCATGTAAGTTACCATTAACTATAGAAAGCTGCGTCATGTAAAATAAATTACCATTAACTTTAGAAAAGCTGTGTCATGTAAAATAAGTTACCGTTAACATTAGAAAAGCTGCGTCATGTAAAATAAGTTACCATCAACTTTAGAAAAACTGCATCATGTAAAATAAGTTACCGTTAACTTTAGAAAAACTGCATCATGTAAAATAAGTTATCGTTTACTTTGCAAAAGCTGCGTCATGTAAAATAAGTTAACGTTAACTTTAGAAAAGCTACGTCATGTAAAATAAGTTATCGTTTACTTTGCAAAAGCTGCGTCATGTAAAATAAGTTACCGTTAACTTTAGAAAAGCTGCGTCATGTAAAATAAGTTATCGTTTACTTTAGAAAATCTGCGTCATGTAAAATAAGTTACCGTTAACTTTAGAAAAGCTGCGTCATGTAAAATAAGTTACCGTTAACTTTAGAAAAGCTGCGTCATATAAAATAATTTATCGTTTACTTTAGAAAAGCTACGTCATGTAAAATAAGTTACCGTTAACTTTAGAAAAGCTGCGTCATGTAAAATAAGTTATCGTTTACTTTAGAAAATCTGCGTCATGTAAAATAAGTTACCGTTAACTTTAGAAAAGCTGCGTCATGTAAAATAAGTTACCGTAATAGCTAAAAAACAGCACAAGTTAAAATAAGTTACCACGCCATATATAATGAATTAACGTAAAGTATAAAAACACTGCATTAGGTAAAAGAAGTTACTGTAAAGGCCAAAAAGCTGCGTAGTTTAAAAACCTTTATCGTACATGCTAGTAAAGGTGAACTGCCAAAAATTAATTGCTGTAAGTTGAAGAAAGGTTGAGTTGTCTAAAATTAATTTCAGAAATGTGGGAAAAGCTTTGATGCGGAAAATGAATTACAGTAAATGTTATGTCATTATTTGATCTGTCGTGTATTTTCTTTTTGTTTTCAATAAGTAACTTTAGCTACATTTATTATATATATGTGTGTGTGTGTGTTTATGAATGTGTCATTTCATTCAACTTTTAGTGCGCTGAGGTCGGGAGATGTGCCGATCCTGATGTTGATTTATATCGGTGCCAACGTCACACAGTTTAAAGCTCAGAACTTGGCTCGTCCTCAGCTACAGAACAAAGGTCCAGATACTTTTAAACTTTTTAAATTTGTCAGATGACTGAGACACAAGCATATGATGATAACAAGAATGTTTGATTGAATCCATACCATCATGTTGGAATCAATATTTGAGTTTGTTGTTCCAGAAGTGACATTCTGCACCTGAGTATGCAGAAAGCAGCTAAATCAAATTCACATAATTAAAAACCATAAGAAGATTTTAGAATAAAATTATTTTCTTAAATTTAAAAGTTCCTTCACAGCTGAAGAAAGTTTCAGAATAACCTTGTAATTATTTCCACAACTCAGGGTTTTCTATGTAGTTGTCTTCGATTGAAGTTGGATTAAAAGCTTGTAACGCAGTGAGTTACAGAAAAAAAAACATCACAAAAGTTGTGAGCAGGCTCATCTTTTTTCTTTGTTTGTCTTTAATTTAAACTCTTGCCATTGCTGCCATGGTCTCTGCTTAAAAGATGGGGGGGCGGTTACGGTGTCCTGAGGGCCAGAAAAAGCTGGCATGATGCTGACCACGTCGCCGCCTCCTCTGAAAGGAATGTCTGCTGTGGCATCAGTCACTGCTGGCATTCTGAAGATGGTCTGCCAGTCCCTCATCATTGTGCCACTGCTTCACACACACATCAACGTGTCACACTCTCATCCCACCCCATGCAGGGGAGTGATAGGCAGAGGACGAAGAGCACACATCCTTATCGACGCCAAAGCAGATGAAACTACAGACACGCTTCCCCAAAAGCCCAGACCCACTCGCTGCACAGTTGGCCACCATTAGCCTTCTTTTAGCTCTGACAGTCCTAAGGCTAAGGGGAGGTGGGGCACCTTTTTTTCTGATTTGCTACGTTTCCCTGGGCTAAGAGGCCTCTAGGCTTATTGGGCCATGAAGACACAAGCTCTGGCCTCCCTGGAGGCTCTCGGCCAACCCAGGAGCTTGGCATGGGTGGAACCGCCCAATGGGAGCCGTCCAAGAGCTGTGGATGGCTATGATATGTTTCCACCGAGGGCAATTCCAATCATGTGAAATTTCGATGGATGAAAGGAATGCTTTTCTGCAAAGGTGGACTGAACCAGAGGAGGCTGCCATGTTCCTGCATTAAAACATTTTAGACTGAAAATAACCTTAATGAAAGTCTCAGTAGACGTAGGGACAAAACATTACGGTTCTTTTAGGGTTTTACTTTTTCAAATTAAATTTCAAGTGTTTCTGTTAAATGATGATCACATGCACAACTGACTTAAACAAATCATATCTGCTTTATTAACAATAACATTTTATTTGTTTGTAAAATAATAGACTTTTGACAAAGTCTCAGTTATTAGTTCTGAAGGAAGCAGTAAATTATGCCAAAACACCAACTTTAACTACTTTATATACTTTGTTTTAGTTTAACAAGTCAAACAATCTAGCTTTTGATTTTTTTAAACTTTAAGAACTTTGATGTTTATTTAATTTAGTTTTCCATAAAATGCATTGAGCTTTAAGTCCTTTCAAAATCAAAAGTTTTAAAATTTATTATTTTATTTTATTAATTAATTTTTAATTTATAAATTTATTATAGTGCTGTATCTTTGTCTTTTTATGATGTTTGCCTCCAGCATTTTGCTACTTGTAGCCTATAATTAACTGTTCGCTAATTAAACTTTTCTGCTTTTACATTTTAGTTTAATTTTAACTTGCAGTTTGATGTGTTTCACCAGTGTATTTGGTATATTTAGCTTTTAGAAAGCATTTGTTTCTGCTACATTTTACAGTTTCATGGTCAGTTTCAACGTTTAGCTAGTATTTGTTACTTTTAGCAACTATTTTAGAACTTTTTTGCTTTTAGATAGCATTTTGTCAGTTTTGTCTGTTTTAACTTTTAGCATTTTCCTTTTAGCTAACATTTCAGAACTTTTAGCTTTTAGATTTTTGCACTCATTTGTAGGTTTTTAAACATTTTGATGCCTTTGCTATTGTAATTGGTAGCTTTAAAATGTATTTAGCTACTTTTAGATTTTAGCTAATTTAGCCAGTTTTACATTTTAAATAGCATTTATTACTTTAAGCTAACATTTTAAGAGTTTTAGCTTTTAGCAAACAATTTGCTACTTTTGCATTTTAGCTAGTTTAGTCAGATTTAACTTTTAGCTAGGATTTGCTACTTTTAGCTAATATCTTAGAGCTTTTACCTTTTAATAAGCATGTTGCCACTTCTGCCTTTTAGATAAAATGTTAAGTTTTTTGCTGCTGTATTTACTATATTTAGCTTTAAAATGCTCTTTGCTAGTTTTACCCTTCAGCTACTGTTTTGCATCTGTTAGCTACTTCCTCCCTTCAGCTTTTATTCAGCTGGTGTTTTAATTCTTCTGGTTGTAACAGCTCAGCTTCTTCGGCTCTCAGAACTGATTTCTGTTTCTCATTATATTTAATTCTTGTTCCTCCATAAGAAAATTTTAAAACAATCAGTGTTGAAGACATTTATTAATGAAGCTACACCCCACAACCCACCTCTAATCAACAGGGTAAAAGAACACTGATGAAGGATTGCAGTCATTTTTAATTTAGACGTGTTGTTTTTTTAATTTGCTCTGACTAGGCCGCCATGATAGCTTTGATTAATATGGCCAAGAAATGTTTTTGAGCAAGACATATACAGCGATTCATCTGCAAAATAATCCAATCATTACCAACTAATGACAGAGAGGGGGGTGAAAAATGATGCAGCAGCTCCCCAACATGCATCAGGGCCCCACTGATGCACGGGATTGGACGCCCCACCTGTCACAGCCATGCAGTAATTGCATTGTGGGCTCTCTCCTCCCCAACCGCTGCCTTTCAGCTGCGCAGACAAAGCTCGTCTTAATGAAGCCGTCTGACGAGGTGGCAATTACAGACTTCTGTCACTGTCACCGGGGGCAACCATGGAGGCGGAGGGGGTGGCGTAGGATATCTCGCCCCTGAGGGTTTCTGCACGCCCGCTGCGTTTACGGTGGATGGCAGAAAGGCTAAGCTGCTGTCAGAGGCAACTGGAGAGCAGGAGCTGGATTAGAGGTTTACTCTGAGTGATTGTTAGAAGTGAAGTGAAGCATCGCTGCGTCTGGAGACGTCTCTGAGTTGATGGATGATTCTGTGACACTTCTAGTTTGACTTGGAGCAGTGAGAGAAATTAACCCCCACTGTTAGGACACTCTTGGTAGAACATATTTAAATGGTCCCCACCCACCCTGCTCCCCAAAAATAAAGTTTTATGTTATCTACAGTAAAAAATGTACCAGTCATGAATTGCTAGAGGAACTGATCTGATGGTGATTTTGGTCAAAAATGTTAATTTTGCAACTAATTCTTCCCTAAAACATTGTTTTAGTTGGGTGGGGGGAAACAGACTGCCCTCATTATCCTGGAATATATCTGAACTCCTCCATTAAAGGTAAATTATCATCTCCAAGGAATCATTCCACCTTGTTCTGGATGAGAACCATGACCTCAGACTTGGTCCAAAAAGCAAATGTGAGCTTTTAAGGTTCCCAAATGTCAGGATCTCCCCCACAGCACATCGCCCCCAAGGAAAGTCAAGATCCAAACCAGAACGATTTAAGGACCTTAAAGAGGTGAAGAAGAGAGTCCAGGCAGGATGGAGAAATGTTTCAGGAGTGGTTTGTGACAAAAGGGTTTATAAGAGAACAGTGAGACAGAAATGTTGTATGAGTTTGGACACAGAGACATGGACAAAAAGACAGGAGACAGAACCATTTGTCAGAGCTGAAAATGTTGAGGTTCTCATTGGGAGAGAAAAAGAAGCAGAAGATTAGGACTAAGATAATCAGAGGTACAGCACAGGTTGAGGGACAGGGAGATGTTGTGGCGGAGTGGTTAGGGGAGTCGTCCTGGAACCGGAAGGTCACCGGTTCGATCCCCTGTTCCAGCTGTGTCAGTCGTTGTGTCCTTGGGCAAGACACTTCACCCACCTTGCCTACTGATGGTGGTCAGAGGGTCCGGTGGCGCCAGTGCATGGCAGCCTCTGTCAGTGCGCCCCAGGGCAGCTGTGGCTACAGTGTAGTTTGCCATCATCAGTGTGTGACTGGGTGAGTGTCTGTAAGTGTAAAGCGCTTTGGGGTCCAGAGGGACTTGATAAAGCGCTATATAAGTTCAGGCCATTTACCATAAAGTTAGAGAGATAGGGCTGAGATGGTTTGGATGTGTCCAGAGGAAGGACAGTGCATGTATTGTTTTTGTCCCAAACAATGTTAAACCATTAATAAAAACAATCTTCAGTCACTCGCACAGAAAATTATTTAAAAGCTCAGAGTTCAGACGTCTTCGGTAAAACTTAAACTTCAATTGTGTTTGCAAAGTAGTTCAAACCTTGCACTCCTGCAAACACACACACACGTATCTCTTCTCCACATCAACACGTATGTTGCCATAGCTACATCATGCCTACCTGCCCTATATAATTATGTGGGATTCCATGATGTGGTTTTAGAACAAAACAATGTGTGAACACATTTTCTGTCTCTGCTTTTGACATTTTTATTTATGAATTCATTCAAATTGTCTTTAAAAGAACTTGTAAAAATTACTTTTTCATGCTTTATACTAAGATAAAATATATATGTATATATATTAAACTAATCATTGTTTTGTAAAATGCTCTACCAAAAAAAACTTATTTTTATCTTTTTTTTGCCTTTGTTGACCAAATTATTAAACGACAATTAGTTGAAATCGTACACAGTCGATTTCTTCCAGTGTTCGAAGGACGCAGCCCCTGAATTTTGACCATAACGTTGAGAAATTATGGCAGGGCAGTTAAAAGCTAAAATGTATCATTTCAGATTTTTGAAATGTCTCCCTCATTGATTTTCTTTTTTAAATTGAAACCTAATTTTTAAAAATTAACTTACCATTGGGCCGAACTAAGCTCACCCACGGGCCACACATTGCCCTCGGACCACCAGTTGAATAGCCCTGAATTACACAGCTGAAGCCGTTTTGACATTATGCTTGATCTCAGTATATTGAGAGCTACTCACAGCTAAACTTTAGCTGAATATCTGTAAATCCAACTAGATGTTTGATCTGAAGCAACCACCTTAATTCCACCCAAAACTCGGATCAGTTGTAGATTTTTTTTTTCTGTAAGTTTCAATAAAATTAGTTGAAAAGACTTCGATTCAGAATCTAACACTAACTTTGCGTTATTACCCGTCGGCTTGCACTGACCATCAGTTTTAAACTCCAACGTCTTGCAGGAGGGCAGAAAGAGTTCAAACTTTAACTTCCTCCTTCCTCTCTGAATATTTTCCTCCTCTAACTCTAACTTCTGCTCAGGAGCAAATAATACTTCCTGACAGAAACAATTTCTGCTTGATGGTGAATTGAAATGACTCAGAGGTACCCTCCCCCCCACCCCCCCTCGAAATATCAGCACATGCAGACACTTTAGTTTCTCTCTCATCTCTCCGTCTCTGTCAGTGATTCATCTTTTTACAAGTGAGTGAAAATTTCCCTCCTTGCTTCCACCTGGTTATAGCAGACAGCCGTTACTAAATCCCACCCACACCTTCACTCTAAATCACTGGTAATCAATCTGTTATTAGTTATCCTCTCAGTCTGGGATCGTCAAACTTCAGTCGAGGCTCTCGTGCACGTTAACGCCGCGCTGTGTGTGTGTTTAGTAACAGGCGCTATTAATAAAGTCAATCCATGCGTGGCTCTACTCTCTCGCTACTCCTCTCAGCCGAGGATCCAGTTGTGTGAGTTTTGGATCAGTCTAATCACGTTTGTGTAATTAAGCACAGCTAATAGACACTCCAGGAGACGGAGCGTCTTGCTGCAGCAGCGAGGTGGATGTCAAACACAGTCCCCCCCGAGAGCACAGTCCTGACACGGACAGGTCAGCTCAGAGGTGGTCCTCCGGGGTCAAGGACCTCCACATTTCTCTGTTCCCCATGAGCCTGTCAATCAAACCAGGTGTGTTAAAGCACAGAAACGCCTCAAACCGAAACACCTCCGAGTTAATTCGTCTTGAAAACCGCTCCTTCCTGGTGTTTGACAGTTTAGTGTCACCTGTTTTATCTTCAAGGTAAATAATCTGTGACGTTAACACAAACTGTTTTATTGTGGCAGATTGCTGGTTTAATGAACCGTCAGCAGAAGTCGTGACACCTGCTGACGGCTGCTCCCCCGACAAGAACCTTCAATATTTCAGGATAAAAAGCACTTTGCATGAAATACCTGTGAATTCACACTAAACACAAAACAGCGGAGCATTCAGCTGCAATTATACAAGTTGAACCAGTCAGAAGTCAGATAACTAGAGTTACCAGGTAACTAACAGATAGGGTTTGGTTTGAACCAGTCAGAAATCAAATTATTAGAGTTACCAGGTAACTAACAGGTAGGGTTTGGTTTGAACCAGTCAGAAGTCAAATTATTAGAGTAACCAGGTAACTAACAGATAGTGTTTAGTTTGAACCAGACAGAAGTCAAATAACCAGGTACCTAACAGGTAGGGTTTGGTTTGAACCAGGCAGAAGTCAAATAATTAGAGTTACCAGGTACCTAAAAGGTAGGGTTTGGTTTGAACCAGTCAGAGGTCAAATAATTAAAGTTACCAGGTACCTAACAGGTAGGGTTTGGTTTGAACCAGTCAGAAGTCAAATAACCAGGTACCTAACAGGTAGGGTTTGGTTTGAACCAGTCAGAAGTCAAATAATTTGAGTTACCAGGTACCTAAAAGGTAGGGTTTGGTTTGAAAGAGTCAGAGGTCAAATAATTAAAGTTACCAGGTACCTAACAGGTA
>JARVJO010000305.1:1609611-1622302 GCA_031762555.1 Cynodonichthys magdalenae
GTGACTTCCGCATTCCATTCTTTCTATAGAAGTCAATGGGAGTGTCGCAACTCTCTCTCTATAGGGCTCTGGTTTGAACCAGTCAGAAGTCAAATAATTAGAGTTACCAGGTAACTAACAGGTAGGGTTTGGTTTGAACCAGTCAGAAGTCAAATAATTAGAGTTACCAGGTAACTAACAGGTAGGGTTTGGTTTGAACCAGTCAGAAGTCAAATAATTAGAGTTACCAGGTAACTAACAGGTAGGGTTTTGTTTGAACCAGTCAGAAGTCAAGTAATTAGAGTTACCAGGTAACTAACAGGTAGGGTTTGGTTTTAACCAGTCAGAACTCAGATAATTAGAGTTACCAGGTAACTAACAGGTAGGGTTTGGTTTGAACCAGTCAGAACTCAGATAATTAGAGTTACCAGGTAACTAACAGGTAGGGTTTGGTTTGAACCAGTCAGAACTCAGATAATTAGAGTTACCAGGTAACTAACAAGTAGGGTTTGGTTTGAACCAGTCAGAAGTCAAATAATTAGAGTTACCTGGTAATTTATAGGTAGGGTTTGGTTTGTGGGAGAAAACCAGAGGACATGAAGAAAAACTTGCTTGACAAAGTCCCTCGTCCTGACTGCTGCAGAGGTTGTTCAGGCTCCAAGCCCTCCAGGGCCTGTTAAACCTGGTCACACATATAGAACCAAGAACTGAAAACCAGAACCCAAAACTAAAGACCAGAACCAAGAACTATAGAATAGAACTCAGTGAAGATCCATCTATCCACCCAACCCATTTGCTCGTCCATCCATCCATCCATCCTCCCATCCATCCATCTGTCCATCCATCAATCCATCCACCCAATCTTCTGTCCATCCACCCGTCCATCTGTCCATCCATCAATCCATCCACCCAATCTTCTGTCCATCCACCCGTCCATCTGTCCATCCATCCATCAATCCAGTTGTCCATCCATCCACTTATCCATCTGTCCGTCCAACCATCCATTCGTCCATCCACCCATCTGTCCATCCATCTACCCACCCATCCATCCATCCGTCCATCTACCCATCCATCCATCCATTCACTCATCCATCTGTCTGTCCAACCATCCATTTGTCCATCCACCCATCTACCCATCCATCCATCCACCAATCTATCCATCCATCTGTCCATCCATCCATCCATCCATCCATCCATCCATCTATCTATCCATTTGTCCATCCATCTACTTATTTGTCCACCCATCCATCATGTTCCTCTTGTTCCAGAGTCAGGCCTTGGCAGCAGCTGGATCATGGAGGTCCAGACCTCTGTCTCTCCTCTTCCAGCTCCAGACCAGCTGAGAGACCAAGTCTGTCCAACATGTCCTGGGTCTTCCCTGGAGTCTCCTCCCAGTTGGACACATCCAGGGATGACCCTCCCCAGTTGACCCACTTCATCTGGTTCATAACTAAACTTATAACCCTTTATCTGAGAAGATCCAGTAACCAGCTGACGACACGTTAACACCTGGAGGGGGTCAGGTTTCACGGCTCTCGTGTTATCCTTGGTCTATGTAGATTTAGAGTATTTTACCAGAAAAGTAGTTGTTTTTTTATTCCAAACATTTAACTTTAAAAATGTGAAGAAGAAAAGTCAGAAATGTTCACATCTATCTCAGCAGCTGAAGGACAGAAACCACTCATTTTATTTATTTATTCAAACCTTTTATTTTTCCAGTGTGTTCTGATGTAACACACAACTTTAATGATTTGTTTTATTTTAAATATCAAGATATATTTAGTTCAACATCCTCCAGAAAGTTTGACCTGGCCCAAAGTCTTTTAGGACCCATCAAGGAGCTTCTGGTTGAATTCGGGTTGACTTTTCTTGGCAGAATTGGTCCACACTAAAAACTGCTGGGTTATTTTAGTCAATCATAATAAACCTGAAGCATCATGGGTTGGTTTGTCCAAGTATTGAATCAGAAAGTTTGAGCCAGTAGTTGGGCCAAAGAGTAGGCATGTTCTTCACAGTCAGGCCTTTCAGGCCAGAAGTGGACCAGACCGGACCTGATTGGACCAGATCTGCTTTACAGCATCAGAAATAAAGGTAAGAACAGTTACAACAACTTGTAAGATGTTTCCCCTTGTTGTTTCTGTTAATAGATTTAGTTTTTACAAGATGCTAGTCGATGGTAGATAGCTGATGCTATTAGCAGTTAGCATCAGCTAGCTCTAACGCAAGTTGCAATTTGAAAAACTATTTTCTGTGAGAATACAGTCTGAGTGTTAGATGACTCATGGGATGAGCTAAAGAAGCTGAAATTGAGTTATAGCTAAAATTCAGGACACTAAAAGCTAAAATTAGCTAAAAGAAGTCAAATACTAACTAAAAATAATCAAAAGTAGCAAAATGGTAGCTACAACTTTCCAATGACAGCCCAAAGATAAAGTAACAAGACAAAAACTACAATAAGCAAAAGGCAAGCTAAATGTATCAAAAGAGTAGATATAACAAAGCTAGATAGAAGCTAAAGTTAGAAACAGGCTAGTGTGAAGCTAAAAGTAAAATTATGTCTAAAAGCTAAACATGACAAAATGCAAACTAAAAAGTAAAGTAAAAGTCTAGGTAACATCAAAAGCTTCCTATAAAATAAAAAGGCTAAATAAAAGACAAAAGTAGTAAAAAGCTAGCTAATTAGCAAAAGTCCAAGTATCAAAGGCCTAGCTGATGTTGAAGTAGGAAAGGGCTAACTAAAAGTCAAAATCAATCTATAAGATAAAAATAATAAAATAAAAGTATCAAGAAGTTAGCAAAAAGTAACAAAAGGCTAGCTAAAAATCAAAGATAAAAGTAAAATAAAGGCCAACTAAAAGCTAAAAATTACAATATAAAGTAAAAAGTAAAAGTTGCAAAATTAGCTAAAGGTAGCAAAAGGTTAGTTTGAAGCTAAAAATATCAAAATGGCTAAAAGCTAAACATAAAACTAAAAAGTAAAGTAGCATAAGTCAAAAAGTTACATGATAAAATAAAAAGACTAACTCAAAGTCAAAAGTAACAAACTAAAAGCTAAATGTAGTAAAAGGCCTAGCTTTAAATTTAAAGGACAACTATAAGATAAAAGGAAAAATATAAAAGAAAAAAGGCTAACTGAAGAATAATTAAAACAATAATGTAGTAAAGTAGCATTTGAGTGAGTTACTGAAGAAAGAAAAGAAAGATTTGAAATAGTTTCAGAACTCTTGGGTCAAACTGAAAGGTCGACCCAGCAGCTCCGGCTCGGTTCAGATCAGCTGTTTTTTTCTTAAATAAAACTCCTGCTCCTGATGCGGAACTCTTAACAGCAGCATCTTATTGGGGGGATAAAAAGGTGAAAATCCGGAGCTAACTCGGACTGAAAGCAGCCGGCGAGCTCTCGTCTCCCCAGGAATCCTCGTTAATCCCTGAAGGGAGAGAAATTATAAAAGAGCCACTGAAGAAAGTTTCAAACCACAAAACCAAAGCAAAAATAAAACGGCGGCGAGGCATTCCAGATTTAGACGAGACGCCTGTCTTTTAGCTCTTGGGCATCTTTCTGAGACAAATTACTTTCTGTAGTCAATAGCCTGTAATTAAAATATACCCACTTGATGGAGAGGCAGCTCCGTCTCTGTTTAGTTACGGGTTGGAAAGATTAATTCTGGGGTGTACAACCCTTGCAATTTTCCAAGTGCTGTTTATTGTTTTTAGAGGGGAAAGGAAAAAAAAGTGCAGATGATTAAAATGTCTCAGCTCAAGGTCTGCTTTGATTTGTTTACACTTCACACGTGTTTGTTTTTGTGCTTCATTGTGCCTCCTTTATGCTCCGTTTGGAAAACATCCACGGCTCTAATAATGCTCTCTGTGTTCCCACCGCAAAGGTCAGGGTTTGCAAATTAAAAGAGTCAGAACCGAGATTAAAAGTAAAGTGTGAAAAGAAGCAGAGGAGGAAGAGAGAGAGAGAGAGAGAAGGGGTAAAGATGAGGCTGACTGAGCCCCCTTGTGGCCGCAGCCGGAACTGCAGCCGCTTTAATCAGAGAAGAACCAGCAGCTGTTGGTGAAAAAAAAAAAACATCCCAAAACTTTAGCATGAATTTATAATTATCAGTCTCTTTACTGGAACTTTTCAATTCCAGCTCCCAGGAGGGAGAGACAGAGGCAGCCGTGAATCATCTGCACAGATTATGTGTGTGAAACAGATAAGAAGGTTTCTTTTAAAGCTCCTCTTCATTCTGAAACTACTGTGGAGTCACCAAAACCACAACAAATACACTTTTCTGAGAAGTATTAGAGCCGAGGAGTTACAATAAGAGCTCCTCTGATAAATATAAAACCTTCAGCTGCATTAGAAATACACGAAATTAGGGTTTTATTTCTTATTTTAACACCAAGCCGGATCAGCGCGCCTTGTTCTGAAAGAAAAAAACAAGAAAAAAAGAAACAAACAGCTGCGTTACCTGTGGGCTCGTGCGCACCTGCAGGAGCGGAGCAGTTGGCCCGCGTGCGCAGATGCAAACTGTCAATCATCTCACACACATGATGTGATGAACTCATTTACGCACCAGCATATTTAAAGTTTCTTAATTTAATTCTCTCCGAGTTTAAATTCCTGATAATAAAAAACAGGACGTGATTTAAAATTTTTCTTAATGAAGACAAATTAAATTTAATTTCTGTCTAATTTCACGACATATATGAAGAAACATTTATTTACCGTTTTAAAGAAGAGGTCAGTAAATTTACAGTTAAAGTAAATAAAATCAAAGCTTCAGCTCGTCTTTGCTTATTTTTATTTAAATAATTTAAAGAATTAAATTTATAACCATTTAGGTTTTATTTTTATTCGGTTCTATTTTAAAATATGCGGCTTTTTTCTGTTCTAGTTTAATAAACATAAAAAAGGTCGGATCAGATTAAAGGTCCGGTTCGGTTCAGTTCTGCTGCTTCAGAACCAGAATAATAATCAGGATATTTCATCACTAAAAGCTTTGTTCAAACTGGTGAAATTAATTAGATAAATTACAGCTTTCAGTTTAAATAAACAGCAAAAAGAAGCTAAATGAAGGTTTGAAATTTAAAATTTATTCTTTATAAAAACTTCTTTCTGCGTCTTTTTTTTTTATTAAAACTTTTTTTTAATTTTCATGTCTTTTCCAGTTTGGACTTTTGGCTCCAGGTGTTTCTGGCTTAAATTCGGATCAGAACCGGGTCGGAGCACCTTTAATGTCTGCTGTTTCTGACGCGCAAACATGTGGCGCGTAAATCTGAGAGGATCTCTCCTGGCACCGAATCCTTCTCTCCTCTCCCTCCGTGCGTCCCCGGAGAGCCGCCGCGCGCCGGGAGGAAGAGGAGGGGGGCACGAGCTGCGCCACAGCTGGCAAATCATGGCGGTGAGCATCAGAAACGGGGCGGGGCGGTTCGGTTACCTGCCTCCCCTCCTTCCTCCTCTCTCCTCCACTCCGGCGCGCGCTCCGCTCTGTGCGCTCCTCCAACCTCCGCTGTTTCCTCCTCCTCCCTCCTCTTCTTCATCCTCCTCCTCCTCTTCATCTGCCGGACTTTTGACTCCTCGGAGCGGCTCGCCCTCCCACAGAGCCGTGTTTGGATCCCTGCTGGCGGCGCGCAGACCGGAGGGTTCGTCCAACTTTTCATGGGAAACCAGAGTTCTGGAGCTGCCGCTGACTTTAAAGGTACGGGTCCCGCCGCGCGCGCGCACACCTTCATCCTCACCTCACGTCTCAGACACATCACCTGCCTCTCTTTTTTTCCTATAAATATCACATTTAAAATCTCCACAGATGTGTGAAAATATTTAATTTGACTGAACGGAGGGAAAATGTTTGTTTTTAACGGGTTTTTAGAGTTGAATGAGTTGAAGTGATGCTGGATTTAAAACAGGCCTGAAAGTTAAACTCAATAATCGGATTATTTGTGGGAGTATTCGGTGACTTTAGGAAGGGTGAAGTTCTGGTTTTTAGGCGTCTGGTTGTGAGACGTTGCCCCTCTGACAGGTGTGGGCAGATTTTTAAAGGTTTTCCCTCAGATCTGACATTTCTGCAGCGTCTGGAGGAGACAAGTCAGAAACTCTCAGACACATGAGGCAGAGCTCAGATTAATTTAATCTAATTTAGAAGTGCAGAAACTCATTAGAGGGCAGCGATGTTGAAATAACTCTTTGTGCTTTTCTGAGACAAAGTGTGGCCCTTTAGTTTCTTTCTTTTTTTTGTTGCGAGAAAACAGGTTGTGGCACATCAGCGGTGATTTTTCTCCTTTTATCTCTGCAGATCTGTGGCAGCTCGAGGTTCTTGTCTTATCCGGCCAGTACCTCCTGACACACTCAGCCTTTTTCCTGTCTCAAGCTGCCGTCTGTCACTTCTTGTCACACACACACAGTTAAAAAACTCCTCAGTCAGCCGGAGCAGAACTTCTCAGTATTACTGAAGGCCACCTCTTTATCAGTTTGTGGTTCAGAAAGTGGCACAGAGAAATCTGCGTCCCCGGCGGTGCCGACACGTTGGGCGAAAATCTCGTTTGGCTGGAATGATAAGCATCAGAACGTGACGACAGCAGCTCGGCTGAAAGATTCAGGGCTGAAACATCTGCCGCGGCGCATCAGAGCATAATTAAAGCCTTTCTGTCGCCACTTACAATAACCCCTCTGAGATTTACAGTCAGGAGGGTCGCTTTGGAAAAACGGGTGACGCGTTTCTGTCCTTTTTTTACTCTTTCGACTCGTCACGCTTCTCCTTCCCCCTCAAACACTTTGGTTTTGTTTTCATTACCACTAATCGAAACTAGTGCACGCTGCATTTACTGTACCGTAGTAGTAGTGCACGAGCAGGAAGCCAGCAGGGCTGCAGCCGCTTGACTTTTAAATCCCACTGACACGTCTGCAGCGCTAATCTGGATTCTGTGTCTCTGAGGCTCAAACTGAGAATAATCTGAGGCTGCAAAGTTTGTCCCGCGACCCTGAGAGACCAATTAGTGTCTGACTCTGAAAAACAGGTTATTTTTCCTGCTTTTATTTTAGAATCAGGCTGAAAAAAACTAAATTATTTCAGGAATCAGATCCAATATCTTCATCTGTGAAGTCCTGCTGCAAAATCTCTCATTTTAGATAAAAAATTCTTCATTCTTTTGGGTAAAAAACAGCTAAAATAAATTTATCTGTGAGTTTCTGCTGCTTAAATCTCCAACATCAGGTGAAAAATCAGCCAATTAGTTCAAGACACCCTGACAGAATCAGCTTCAGCATCTTTATCTTTGAATCCCTGCTGCAAAACAAAGCTACATTTCTCATTTTAGATGAAAAACTCTTCCTCTTTTTGTGTAAATTACCTTGATTTTTTTTTAGAAAAATTCTCTCTAAACCAGATTACTTCAGAAAAACTTGCTCCCAAA
Source organism: Cynodonichthys magdalenae (assembly GCA_031762555.1). Lineage (NCBI taxonomy): Eukaryota > Metazoa > Chordata > Actinopteri > Cyprinodontiformes > Rivulidae > Cynodonichthys > Cynodonichthys magdalenae. The sequence continues at coordinate 1,616,989 of JARVJO010000305.1, forward strand.
CTCACAAAAAACAAAACTTCAGCAGAATCAGCTGCAGGTTCTTTCTGTCTGTGTCTTTTTTCTGCAGGAATTTAAACACCAGGCTTGTTTTCGTGCAAAAAGCTGCAACATTTCTCATTTTAGATCCAAAATTCTGCCTCTTTTTGATTAAAAACACTGAAAATCACATCCAACATCTTTATCTTTGCATAAAAAGCTAAAACTCTTATTTTAAACAAAATAATTCTCCATCTTTTTCTGAAAAAAAAACCTCATTATTTTAGGAAAACTCAGAGAAACAGCTAAAACATCTTTATTTGTGAGTTCCTGCAGCTTCAATCTCCAATTAAAGATAAAATAGATTCAGTCAATAATCCAGATTACTTCAGGAAAACTGGACAGAATCAGCTCCAACCTTCATCTTTAAATTCCTGCTGCAGAAAAAAAACATAAATTAACATTTTGGATCCAAAACGCTTTAGCTTTTTTTGAGTAAAAACATTAATATTTTCGGGAAACACATCCAAAACATCTATATCTGAGTTCTTGCTGCAAAAAAATGCAAAAAATCTCATTTTAGGTAAAAAAGTCTTTATTTTCATAGAAAAAAACTGCTTATTTAAGGAAACGTGTCTTTAAACCAGATTAGTTGAGTCAGAATAAGCTGCAGTGTTTCTATCAGCTCCTCTCTTTGCAGCAGGAATTAGAAATCCAGAGTTTTTTCCAGTGTTTGCAGAGTTTGGAGCCTCCTCGCTCCGCCGAGGCTGATATCTCAGCTAAAACCATTAATCGTCTTTCTTTAGCGCCTCGATAATTATCGCTGTGGCAAAATAACAGCTCAGCAAACAGTGAAATTATACCTGTGGTAGGGAGTGGAGTAAATACCTGTTTAGCTGCCAGCAAATGTATTTATTAGACTGTCGCCAGTAAATAAGAGGCCTGTCTCGTTTTTTTTTTGTTTTTTTTTTATGTGTGGCTCTTCGGGGATTCCTTCCCTCCCTGCTGCTGTAAAATATCAGGAGTGTTAATAGAGGAGAAAGATAACAATGATTTTTTTCTGTGTGTGTTCGTGTTTGGACTCGTTTGAAGGAAGAAAAGTTTGTTGAGTTAATAATGATGGCTGCATTCCTGAGCTCACATCATAAGCCCACCTCTCAGTCAGACGTGCCACCCTGAGCGCTCGGCTCGCTGTATCGTCAGCCCCAAAAGTTTTTCTGCAAAGAGCCGGAGCGGAGACGGCGAGGAGGTGTGTGAGTGGGGGTTCTTATTTGCAGATTCCCCCGGCTCAGCGATAAAAGCATCACGTTGTTTCAGGGTCCGTCACGTCCCTTCGGTCACGCTTCTCAAGGTTCCCTCTCTGATGATGCTTCCTTCGCTTCACTCGTTCAACTTTACGATTCAGACGTCTCGTCGTATTTACATCTTTTTTTTTTCTTTTAAGATTAAAAGGAAACTCTTTGTCTTTTTTGTTCCGCTGCTTGTTTTTTTAAATATCCGATCTGTGTAGGTTTTCCTGAATCCTTTGTTCATCGGGGGGATAAATAAATAAAAAAAGAAGCGATTTAGAGGAAAGCACATCCCGCTCAGATCAGGTTGTTAATACCCGCCCACGTCCCCCCGATCTGAACAAACGCACACTCGCATCGACAACGGTTTTTGTTCCCCGCAGGAAGGATGGTTTCTCCTTTTGACGAGGGATTAAAGACGCCACAAACCTGCAGATGTGTGGAAAAGAACGAGGCTCTGCGTCACTTCCTGCGTTCACCTGCGTCCAAACAGTCAGCCCCCGTCCGGCCCACCCGCCCCGACTCTATTAATTGTTTATTTGTTGCGACCCACGAGGCAGAAATTAGAGTTTTAATTATTTTGTCATGTGACGGGCCCGGCTCAGGCAGAGAAAGTTCTGCTCTGAAGCCTGTTGATTTGTTCGGCGACTAATTGCTTCTGTAATCTGATAAAGGAGGAAGACGAGGCGCTGAACGCTGCCTCTCTGTTCCTGAGGGACGTGACACGGGTTTGACCCGGCCCGGAGGTATTCACGGACCCACAGAGGCAGGGGGGTTCGGCCCCCCTTCTCCTCACACGAGGTGCGCAGGCCCCGTCGGAGACGCCGAGCGGATGTTCGTACATGTGACTGCGTGGGAGTCGCAGTGCGATCAGCGCACGCCTTAAAGGTGGCGTTCGGCTGTCGTGGTGTGGGGATGAAGCGTGTGTGTGTGTGTGTGCGTGTGTCCAAACACAGCAGCTTTAGGCCTTCCTGTCAGCAGACCTGAACCAGAGACCACTTGCTCTGCTTCTATTTCTGTCCCCTTCATGTGATCAGAAAACAATTAACCTCCTCCTCAAAATCATCAAGTCTCGCAAAATAAACACGAAGAATTAACTCTGAATTCAGGTTTTTATCTGTCGCCTCAGATCTGAACTCTAAAAATTAAAGTTTTTTTGTTTCTGAGAGAGAAGCATTTCTGAGAAACAAAGTGAGACAAGATCTGGAGGAAAACAGAGAAAGATGACACACTGCAGGTAATGTTTGCAGATAAGCACTAAAATGCAGCTTTTTGTTACTTAAAAGCTAAAAAAAACTAAGTTCAAAAAGCCTTTTTTTGTTTTGTGACACAAAAATGAAAGCTGTTTTTGTTTGGACAGGAAATTCTATTTATTGTATATTTTTTTAATAAATCATTTAGCAGCTCTTTGTTTTTTGTCACATCTTTTTTTTTTTTTTTTTTTTTTTACTGTAAATGACATTTTCAGTCTGGCTGCGGTTCGTCTGCTCTCCCACACACGCCTGTTTTGACACGTTCCTCGACAGATTATTAAATCCTCTGCAGCCTCTAATAATACTATTATGTTTACGTGTTTGTCTTTTTTTTTCTCTCTTTTCACCGTGGGAGACACTTCCAGCGAGACGTCAGAGTCAAACCGGTGCCACGGCTCCCTCCGCCCACCTTCGCGCCGTCTGCTCAGACTAATTCCTATTAGGAAGCAAATAATCGTATTAATGCCCATTAGAAGCATCACGAGTGGCGAGCATGAAGACATCACACCTACGTGCAGCGAGCGGCGCCGCTAAAAAGAGACACTCCTCCACGCCGAGCCAAACTGCGGCGCCGTTCGAGGCTTTTGTGTGTCGATTATTAGTGTCGTGTTTAAAAACACAAAGCTCCGATCTGAGCCAGGTTTCAAATCTGCAGGTTAGAACTGAAGAACACGGGTCCTGAGGTGCAGCTCAGTCAGGATTTCTTTACAAACGTGACACAAAGCCACGCAGGCCTGCAGAAACCCACCTAAATATGCATTCAGCACCTGATTCTGACGGGCTTTCTGGGCTTCAAAAGCTCCTTTTCTGTGCGATACAAAACGCTATATGTTAATTGATAATCAGCGGTGTTGATTCAGTGGTGCATTCAGAGCAAATCTGTGCCCTTCTGGATGTCAGAGGGTTTTTCACAGCCACGCCGGTGCCAACCTCGCTGGCAGTGCCGGCACCTGGCGGCGGCGCCAAGGCCTGGCAGGGGTTATCGATGCTCTCTGATGGCGCCCGACAATCACGGTGGAAATGACTGCGGCTGCTTGCGTCACGCCACATACAAGAAAAAAAAACAGAATGAAAGAAGAGAGCGTTTGCAGAAAATGGCTCGCTCCTGTTTCCTGCCGGTGAAGGTAGAAGACAAAAAGGAACGGGAGCTGCAGCGAGAGGCGCCACCTGCTCCGTGGCAGCAAATCTTAAATTTTAAACATTGTTTAAAATATATCATCTCCACAGTTTTGGGGTCGTTTTGTTTTGTAACCACGACTTTAATGTTTCAGTCGAAGCCAGAGATAAGAACTGATCACAGAATCTGTGGCGTCCTCAGGGGAGGGGAGACGATTGAAGGAGTGGGGGGAGTTTCAACAACTCTTACATTTCCTGTCAGAGAGAAACCTCAATCGTACGACCCTTTTAGACGCAGCCGCCCCCTCAGAGCGTCTCGCTGACCATCCTTGCTCTGGATTTTCTTTGGTTTTTGTCTGAAAGGTGAGCTTTTTGTTGTTTTTAACTCCGGTTAAAAGCTTCTCTGCCGGCCTCCTCACGTTTTTTTGGACTCAAATGTGTTTTGAGATGAACCAACTTTCGACCCCCGCCGGGTGGGTGGAACGATGGTTTCATGTTAGGGTGGAACAGGAGGTTGCACCTGCGTGGTGACACCACTAAATATCACTTCTTCCGCATTCGTTTTGTTTTAAAGGATCGGCTGTAAAAAAAAAAGATACAATTTCCTGCTCGAGTTGTTTATCAAACAGCAGCTCTGCTCGGTTTATTTAATGTTTCTCCTGCGGCGGTGAGCTCTGTGGAAACTTTTTTTTTTATTAGCCAGAGTGAAAACGTCACCCACGCACCTGACCTCCACGGTCTGCTCGCAACCTCTGGCTCTGCTGCCACGATAGGTGTACGCACTTCCTGTTTTCTGTTGGTTTCCTGTTATTGTTCTGATGCGACCTGGACAGAAACGGCTCGTCGGCTCCGTTTGATGCAGATGCTTCGGCCTGATGGGCGAGATCTCACCTCAGGCTGAGGAGGATGTTTAACCTGTGAACTCCTGCTTTATTACCGGTCAGAGCTCTTCTTCGTGACAGAGAGGTTGTTTACACGAGTGTAAATCACACCTTTCCTCCTCGTGCTTCAAACTGAACCTGAAGACAGAAAGAGAAAGACAATTAGAGACACAAACTGTGAAATCAGACAAAAAGAAAGCTTCTGAGTTTGAGTTTATTTGAGTTTACTCCTGTAGTTTTACACATATGCAGGTCTGAAATGAGGGCATGCACTCAATGTAAACAAAGTAAAACTGTGTGCTTTAGTCACAAGATGTGAGCGTAAATACATTCAGCTATATCAAAAATATCAGGCTTGTTTTCCACCACTTCAGCTGTTTCTGGTCACCTGTTTTCAGTCACTCCAGCTGTTTCAGTTCACCTGTTTTCAGTTTCTTCGGCGGCTATAGTTTATGCGTTTTCAGTCGTTTCAGCTGTTTCTGTTCACCTGTTTTGAGCCTCTTTTGCTATTTCTATTCATCTGTTTTCAGTCACTTCTAGCTGTTTCTGTTCACATTTTTTACGTCACTCCAACTGTTTCTGTTCATCTGTTTTTGATCACTTTAGCTGTTTCTGTTCACCTGTTTTCAGTGTCTTCGGCGGCTATAGTTTATGCGTTTTCAGTCATTTCAGCTGTTTCTGTTCACCTGTTTTGAGCCTCTTTTGCTATTTCTATTCATCTGTTTTCAGTCACTTCTAGCTGTTTCTGTTCACATTTTTTACGTCACTCCAACTGTTTCTGTTCATCTGTTTTTGATCA
>JARVJO010000305.1:1623580-1635285 GCA_031762555.1 Cynodonichthys magdalenae
TTTTTGATCAACAGCAGTTGTTACTTGTTCCATCAATTCCATGAGAGCCATTGATGTTGAATTATTTGCTCTAAATCCGTATTGACTGATAAATTGATCTAATCTTGTCACAAATAATTTCTTTAAAATCTTTGAAAACTGTGGCAACAAGGATATTGGTCTGTAATTGTTGAACACATATTTCTCACCATTCTTGAAGAGAGGAATTACCTTGGCTATTTTCATGTTGTCTAGAAATATTAGAAAATGATCAATTACATATATGTAAACTGATCAATAACATAACCTATTATTTCCTTTACAAACATCATGTCCATGTCCTCCCAGTCTTTTGATCTTTTATCTGCAAGATACTATTGGTACAACCCAAAACTGCATAGCCCACATTTTTATCTACTTTTGGTATTTTAGCTGCAAGACTAGAGCCAACATTTACAAAATAAAGATTAAATCCATTCACAATTTCATTCAGATAATGTTTCATTTCCATCTTTTATAAAATATTGTGAAATATCTGACCGTGCTTTATGGCTCTTTGTGACACTATTCAGTATTCGCCACGTCGGTTTCATATCACTCATACTTTTGTCTAATAAATCAATGTTATATTCCTTATGTTTTCTTATAATCCATACTAACTTGTTTTTATATTTCTTGTATCTTTTCTGCTTCTTTTGTTCTTGATTTTAAGAAGCATCAATACAAGTGATTCTTTTTTTTAATTTTACTCAAATGTTGATTTTTTTGGACACGTTATTCATCATATTAATGAAATGTTTGCACAGATTATCTTATTTTAGGAGTTTTCTTAACTTTTAATATCACATGTTCTCACCTGGACCTCACCTATTCACACCTGGATCTTTACTTTTCTCACCTGTTCTGGCCTGGATTTCACCTGATTCTCTCCTGGACCTCACGTTTTTACCCAGATCTCACCTGGACCTCACCTATTCACACCTGGATCTCACCTGTTTTCACCCATTCTTACCTGAATCACACCCGAATCTCACCTGGACCTCACCTATTTTCACAAGGATCTCACCTGTTGTCTATTGGACCTCACATGTTCTTATCTAGACTTCACCTGTTCTTACCTGAATCTCACCTGGACCTTACCTGAGTCTCACATGGACCTCACCTCTTCTTACCTGGATCTTACCTTTTCTCACCTGTTCTGGCCTGGATTTCACCTGAATCTTACCTGGATTTCATGTATTTTCACAAGGATCTCACCTGTTGTGTATTGGACCTCACATGTTCTTATCTAGACTTCACCTGTTCTTACCTGAATCTCACATGATCTCACCTGGACATCACCTGTTCTAATAAACGGGAGTGAAACTTGTTGCTCTGACCTCTTTGTGATCATCAACAAACAGTTTTTGTATTGACTCTTTCAACAGATTAACTCTCCTGGGAGTTTTTATTTTAATAAATAAAAGCGTCTCTCTGCTCTCCAAGCAGACGTCCTGTTGTTTGCCCGTTCCTCGCCGACGCTTCGACAGTTCAGGCGTTTGTTGAAATCGTCAACAGAGATTATCCCGTCTAATATTTTGGGATAATAAGACTTTGACATAATGAGAGCTCCGTTCACAGGTGGAGGGAGGAGAACCTGACGCTCAGGTGGAAAATCCTCAGGTCTGCTTACAGACAACAGATTACCACGTTTCCATTTGTTCCAAGAGGATTCATTTACTTTTTAAATATTTATTTCAATAAAAAGTAAATTAAGTGAAATATATTTGACAATTTTATCAAATCACATTTATTAAACCTAAAAATTAGATTTTTTCCTCAAAAACTGACATTTAAACAAAACAATTGCTACTTTAAAGTATATTAAGGTTGCTTTTCTTATTTTCTTATTTTTATTTTGACACCATGAAACAAAGAAAGTTATATGAATGTGTGTGTTAGCAAAATATCATGAATAAAATATCTACTTTTAACAAAACTCCCAGGAAGAACTGAATCCATGTTCAATGTTTAGATCAAACCAATTCAAGATGGCCGCCACAGCGAACACAAAAACAGCTACATCTCTGTTTTACAGACACTGAGCTAAAATTGGTGTGGTAGTAGCTGAGAGTCAGATCCAGTCTTAATACACACTCCGAGGGCTAACAAATCATGTGAGAGCTTAGTTGAAAACTTAATATTTCTTCAAGGAACGATAATTTTTAGATTTAAATGATACATGAACCAAAAAATAAGCATATTTGAAATCAAAAACCTTATTTGTCTGGAAAAAAAATGCACAAATCAGAAATATTTATCAGAACAAATATTAAAATCCACCAAAATGTTTATATAACTTAACTTTTATTTTCAGTAATGCAAATAAAAAACAAAAAAAACCATTTTAATCAGTTTTAATTTGTTTTTCTAACATTGTTGAGGTCAAATAGTCCCTCTTTTTTAATCAAAACATTGCAAGTAAAATAATGTATAGGTTTAAAAACCAGCAGGGGTCAAATAAAAGAAGTGTGTGTGTGTGTGTGTGTGTGCGAGAGTAAGCGAGAGAGAGAGAACATCTGTGTGTTGTAATAAATGCAGGACCGCCTCACTCTAATCAAGCTGATTAAAAATTCCTACGCGCACAGCCGGAAATCGCACCACCGTTGAGTGTGCGCGCGTGCGTGTTTATGTTTGTGTGTGCGTCGTCTCCGTGCCCCATCACTTTCTGTACTTTATTTTTGCTCCGACAGGACCCCCCCCCCCCCCCCTTAAAAAAAAGGAAAAAAAAACCTAAACTGCGGAGGAATATGTTTTAGTCGCGGGGTTATTTGGTCCGATTCTGACACTTTCTGTCTGTTTCTCGCCTCGCGGTGAGTAAATATGTTTAGATATTTCTCCCCCACGCCTTTGGAAGGAGTGAGGAGGAGAAAGCGAGAGCAGGGAGGAGAGCAGAGGGGGGAGTGATGAGTCAATACAACTAATAATTTAATGGGGACAGAGAGAGGGAGACAGAAAGAACCGGAGCTCCGTCCGGACGACATCCCCATCCGACAGGACGCCTCCTACCAGCACCGCCAGCCCTCCAATGCGGCCGCAGCGAGCCTCATCTTCCACCTCGACGTCGGAAAGTAAACGGCACTTTTCTTTTTTTGTCCTCCCTTTTTCTTCTTCTTGTTTTATTTTCGCGAACCTGTTTCGGCTGTCCGCATACGTCGTCACCGCGTCGCCTAGCAGGGACGACACACAGCCGCTTCTTCTTGTGTTTCTCTCCCGGTTCCGCCGCCGGTTGACACAAATAACAGCCGAGCTGGTTTTTAAACCAGTTCCTGAACAAAACACAACCAGGCAGGGTTTGTTCGCCGTTTCTATCAGCTGAAACTCTTTTTTTCCCCCCTCTTTTATTTTCGGACGTCGCGGAGCGAACTAAGCCGAAGTCGCCTTCACTTGTAACCGTAGGAGTCGACGCGGATAACCCGCTCCACTTTCGGCTAAACGTCGGGAGGTTTTGCGGGTTTTTTGTGGGAACAGAATTAGCTAAACATCAGGTCATGACAGATGTAACCGCTTACCAAATGTTCGGCTGTCACGGTCCAGTTCGACCTCGACGTCGGCTCGCTGTCGTGGGTTCGCGCCGCCTGTCGCTCCGCAGCCAGGAGGAGCAGAAAGCGTCCTGTCCTTAAACACATTCCGCTTCTCTTTTTTTTTTTTTTCAGTCCACCAACCTTTTGCTGTCATGCACGTGTAAGCGAACCTGAACCCGGGAGTTTTTTCCTTCTTTTTTTTTAAAATCTTTTCTCTGCTGGCCGAACTTGAAGCTTCTTCCAGGCAGGCGGTGTTTTATGCTCTCCAGTGCTGAAGTGCTGCGGTTCAGGTTGTTATTCTTTTTTAACTTTCCTCTCTTTAAGAGTTATTTAAACTCAGTTTTTTTTCCTGTGTAGGTCATTTAAAAATCCTGACCTGGATCTGGAACATATCTGGGTCTGGATTCCTGTGCCCCCCTCCCCCTATATTTGTGGGGAATTAGTCGCCTCGGTGCATGTTCTGAATGGACCAGTTCATGATCTTTGGGATGATTTTGTCCTTTTGGACATTCCAGTTCATGTCCATTGGCACCCATTAACCTGCATCTGTGCATTTCCACCTGAAAACAGTAAATCCTGAATATAATCTGATGAGCACCTGTGGGTTCAGGGGCGGAGCTAGAAATCTTTCTGGGGGGCCACGTTTACCATTGCATGAAAAGTTCACTTTTATGCTTAATTTCTTGTTATTTGTCTGAAAATATGAATTACACAAACTTAATTTTAGACTTTTTATGTAAAACTTTTTATGTAAAAAAGATATTTTAAAATAATAATGACATTGAACAGAAATACATTGTTTAATTAGTTGTGTTAAACTCATTTTTTTAAAGGAGCTAAATAAAAAATTTGATTCTGAACGAGAGACAACTTTTTTTTTAAAAGGAAACTTAAATTTGTTGGGATTTTCAGATATATCAATTTGTTTAAAACTTGGATTCTTTCTAGTAGAATTCAACCAATGTGATTTTTTTTTTATTATTTAAATCAGATCTTTTAAAAACAGGGTGGATATGTTCCACTGGTTTTTAATTAATTTATTTATTTATTGTTTGTGTGTTTTTGTGAAGTCAAACTGGCAAAACAATAGAAATGAAAATTGAATGCAGATGTTTTTGACTCTCAGCGTTGTGCTAAATGTGCTAAATTTAATTAGCCAGCCTGCAGACAGGGTGGCAGCTGGGGTGGCAGGATATATTTAACAGCTGCCCTCTGGTGCCACTCCCTACAGCCGCCCCTGCTGTCGGTGAAAACAGCCTCTTTCTTTACTACGGTTAACTTTTCAATGACTATCATGAGTCAGCAGCTGCATGCTTGGGTTACTGTTTTACATTGTAAGCTCATAAACTCCCACCTCACTTCAGCAGCAACAAAAAGAAGAGTCTAAAAATAAAACCCACACCTGTAAAGGCTGCAGAGTGACTGCACCGAAACGAGGCCCTTCGCCTCCTTTTTTCCCCTTCGAGCAGCGTCACCAAACCACACGGCGCCGCTCAGAAAGCGAACGGCGTTCAGTTTCCTCCTCCCGAGCAGAACCTTGTGTTGCAGGATTCTCCAGCAGGGCAAACACAAAATTAAAAACTTTACGTCATGAAACCCTGAAGTGTTTATTACTGAAAACAATCGAGCCGTCTATCTGTACATGTGTCGGCGCCGGCAGCTGACCCCCCCCATGTGTTTTCCATGTCCCTCCCCAGGTGATCGTGAGCAGAGGTGCTGAGGATGATGGAACATCTCAGCGAGACGTGTCTGGGCAAGGAGAACTCGGAGCTGGTCAACAGCCTGGGCGAAGCCAAGGCCCCGCCGGCCAAGCTGCCCCGGCTGGAGCAGAACGGCAGCCCCCTGGGCCGGGCCAGGCTGGGCAGCGCCGGCGCCAAGCTCGCCGGCGTGCCGTTCAAACCCACCGGCCACCTGCTGAAGACCTGCCACAGGAGAGGTAGGAGGGCGGGAGTGTGTTATTTCATTTTAAAGGTTCTCCTTGCAAAATCACACATACAGAGACTTTTGGCCTCAAATAGCTCAATAATTTTGAAAACTTTGTACATGTTTACATTCCTATTTGTTGAGGAAAGTATGTAAGTAAAACTGTTTTGTTTACATTGAGTACAGACCCACATTTCAGTAATTTTATCAATAGAACTGGAACTACTAGAGTGAACTCTTTCAAACTGTTCAGGTGACCTCTATATGTTGGATTTCATAATTTGCAACCAGTATCTTAAAAAAAAACATAAAAATAAATTAAAAATTTAAAGCATTGGTGGAATCAACGAATCACTAAATAAATAACGCTGATGTTTATAAGTACTGCAGTGGAAACTTATTTAGTTTTTAATGTAAGATAAGTGATTGTAAATGCCGTTTGACCTTTGTTTCCACTCACAGACGTCTCCAAACAACAAGTTGTTTTGTTTAGTCAGAGTTCGTGTAACTTATTAGCTGAAACAAAAGCGAGCAGAGGAGCAGCGTGAGAATCGTCTCTGCAGAGCCGTGCTCCGAACCAAAGTTTCAGTTTGAAACGTTTAAAGGAAGTTTTTATGACGCAGCTTTTTAATAAAACTGCTGTCGACTTATATATTTTTATAATTTTCAGTGGATTTTTAAAACTGATTTGCGGCTGCAGAACCGTTTATTTTTTATTTTTTGTTGGGGTTGCTCAGTTTGTCACCTTCATCATCTTCTCTTAACCTCCCACGGCGCTCGCTCCTCCAAACCTCCTCTTCCTCCTCCTCCCACCCGGCAGGTTTTTTTTTTAGGTTGGTGGAAAGCGGCCGGGGGAGGCTCCTGCCGCTCCGAGGAGAACCCACAGTGGGTATTGTGTCCGAGGCCGAAACAATATTTACCGCAGCCCTCTCTGGGCTCCCTGGAAACAAAGCCGGTATTGATCCCCCAAATGAACCGACACAGCAGTCTTTATTGTTAGATCTTTATCTATTAAAATCAGGGGAGGAGAAAAGCAGGACTTTCAGCACATTCCTCTGCTTCTGTCGGCTTATTGATTGTCCGGTCCGGAGCCGTGCGGGTCTTCTGGAATGCCTGGGATTGGAGAATATTAGAAAGTGACTCGTTTATTTGTTTATAAACAAAGACGTTTGTTCAGTTGACGGCAGCAGGAGGAAAAAGAGGAACGAATTCTTTTATTTGACATCAAACTTTATATTACAGAGATTTTATTTTAAAGGAACTTGAAGGTGTCTTTATTAAGCATTTATAAACAGGTTATTAAAACATTTTGTTGCTCAGCTGCTGTCAGTGTTCTTGTTTGTGTCACTTCTAAAATAGTAATAGTTTATTACACGTTTACGGCTGAATTAAAACCTGTTTTGAACTTTTTTCTGCTCTTATTGATGGTGAACGTGTCCCGAAATCAAACGTTTGTAAAGAAAAATTGACTAAAAACAGGTCAACAATTTTAACAACTATTAATGTCTGACATTTTTGTGTGAAACAAGTGTTTTGTTTACGTTGAGTGCGTACCTGCGTTTCAGTCTTTTACAAACGTCTCCGCCTGATGCAGCGCAGGATAACCTTTTCATGTTTGATTTGCGATGAGCAGCTTTCACTAAACACCGGGTGACATTTGCACGTTTTGAAGAATGAAATGAGCAGAGCTGCTGTTGACACAGACGAACAAACCTCGGAGCGCAGAGGTGGCTCGGGACTCGGAGCGCTGCATCATGGGAAGACGAGTATGAGCAGGCAAACCAAAGCAGCTTGAATAGAAGAGTGTTTTTATTCTGAACTAAAGATAATTCTGTTTATCAGGAGACAAACTATTGAAGGTTTGGTGAAGAAACTCAGTTTTTGTTTTTTGTTTCCCCCTCGTGTCTCTGCGTCACCAGGCAACATGCTGCCGGTGTTCTGCGTGGTCGAGCACTACGAGAACCCGATGGACTTCGACAGCAAGGAGGAGCACGCCGAGTTCGTCCTGGTGCGTAAGGACATGCTCTTCAACCAGCTGATCGAGATGGCCCTGCTGTCCCTGGGCTACTCCCACAGCTCAGCAGCTCAGGCCAAAGGTAAACAAGACCCACACACTCTGACACCTCTGTTAGCAAAATATCTTTTTATTACAGAAGCCTGCAGCTCCTTTAGGGTTCGGTGAGATTTAAGATCGCCACCACGGTTGGTTGACCTTCAAAAACCGATACGGAGCTGAAACTTGGTGCGGTGGTACCTGAAAACAGCTTTGTTTAAAATGTTACCTTTACCAGCTCATTGTGAACTATTTTATGCCTGTTAGCAAAATATCCCATCTGTCAATGGAAGGTTTCAACAATAATCTTTAAATAAGAATCAACAACGATTCACTTCTGAAGCATGTCCTCGTTTTACAAGAGCTAAAGTTTGGCGCGGTAGTAGCTGGGAGTCACCCCCAACACTAAATTGATTGCTTGATGACATGTGTGCGTTTTCTAGATCTGCGGACCCGACTCTGATCCCTGACGGTGTCCCACATTCCTACACAGATCTGCCTCGCTGGATCGTGCACATGCACACACACACAAACACGCACAGTGTAGGTGGCACAGGCAGGTGGAGGGAAAGGGTCTGCTAATTGCACTCATGCAGGCCAAGGTTGGCTGTTTGAAGGTGCCTCTTTGCATGCTCTTTTATTATAACCTGTCTATCACACACACACACACACACACACACACACACACACACACACACACCTAATCCACCTCGACCATAAGCAGTCGTCCTCCTCCCGTCCTGCTGTGTGGGCTGCTGCTGGTTTTAAGACAGTGTCAGAAGGAATTCTCACACGGTTGTTGCGATTTCACTAATAACTAAAGAGGAGCGGAGGGTGATTATGGCACCAAGATGCTTCTTGGGTGCCTACACATGGTGCTGTTCACACTTCCTATGTGTTACCGTTTTAAATTAAGCAGCGAGAGAAAACCTCAGATGCTCAAACTCGCTCGCTCTCTGTCGAGTCCACATCTGTTATTTATTTATTTCTAATCGTGTTTACTCCCACCGCAGGTATGATTCAGGTGGGCAAGTGGAACCCCGTCCCCCTGTCCTACGTGACAGACGCGCCGGACGCCACGGTGGCCGACATGCTGCAGGACGTCTACCACGTGGTCACGCTTAAGATCCAGCTGCACAGGTAAGAAACGCCACCAGTTTATTCATAATTATTTAAAAAAGAAGTCCAGTTTCAATCAATGTATTCCTTTTTTATCAAACAAAACATTCAGAACTCAGAGGCGACAGTGGAAAGAAACAACTTCCTTTAAACGGGAAGAAATCACAAGCTGAACCAGGAAGAGCAGCTGGGGTTAGAGAACAGGAAGTAGATGAAGACAAACAGGAAGTGGTTTAAAAGAAATAAGCAGGCGTGTATAAAGTGCTTCAAAATAATAACTAAAATACCTCAACATTTCCAACTTTAAGACGATAATAAAAGAAAAGTTATAAAACTGCTCAGACTAATTGGGAAAGTTGGTTTTACACACTCTAAGAAATGAAAGCAGGGTTAAATAAAGTCAACACTTCATTTTTTAGAGTGCATGAACATCCTCCTTCATTATGAGTTTGGTGTTAAACTTTAAAATGAAGAAGTAAAAGTATCATTTTATCATTTTAAAGGTTTATTTAATACAGGGATCTGCAGCCTTTAGGATCAAAAGAGCCATTTCTGCTCATTGGCTCACAAGCTACAACTGATTATCAACTGGTGGTCCGTGGACCTTTTTGAGGCCTTTTCGGGAACCTTTACGGCCAGTGGAGGTGACATTATAAAACTAAAAAATATATTGTGAATTGTATTTTTTATTATTTTTACACATCAGGTCAAATGAAAAGACCAGATTCATATAAACAAGAAGAATACATAATTTATACCGAATTTCATAAAAACTAGTAACTGAACTATTCAGGCATATTTTTTTTTCTAATTCTTATTATGTAGTCTTCAAATTCGTTAAAGGTAATTCTGATGGATTTGAGAGAAAAATCATAGAAAGAAGTTGGATTATTTAAACAAACAGGTCAGCCTGAGCTAATAAACATGTTTTACTTTTTGTATTAGTATTGATCACATATTTGCATACAAATTGATTTCTGTTGTGAGCATTAAAAACAAACAAAAAATATTCTGTTATGTTTGGCCACATTTTCAAAGAGCAACTGCAGAGGGACCAAAAACCCACGTGTGGCCCCAGAGCCGTGAGTTGCAGACCCCTGACTTAATGTATTGAATACTGTACGTCTGGAAATAACATCAGGGTTCTTCCCGTCAGAGCTGAGACCGTCTACAGCGAGGGAAAAGCTGCAGAGTCTGGTCCGACGGTGCTCAGGTCCAAAAAAACCCAGTTAATTTATGAGTCACAATATTCCCTGATTGCAGCTCTGACACAATCAGCACAAACAGTTTCCTCAGAGGCAGCTGCCAATCTGATTGTTTGATACAGACTTTTATTATTACTCATCAGAAACAGCCGAAAACACAGAACCTCTATTATTTGTTAGTTTATCTGTCAGGAGATGATATCGTTGTTTAGTTTCAACGATTGGTCACTGATCAAATTAACTAATCTGCACATTATTCTGATTTGGTCAAATTAAACGTTTTGCTACAGAATCGAGCTCTACTAAAGCAGTTCTTTTTAAATTATGAAGTATCTGGTGCACTCATTGCAAAAAAAAAAAAAAAAAAACTTTTCTAGCAGATAAATTCAAGGTTGTTCACCTGAAATATCTCCATAAATGCGGCTAGATGCACTCGGATAATTTAAGGGAAATAAATTTCTCATGAATCCACAGCAGAATGCAGTCACGATGTTTTAAGGCTTAATGTATCAAGACATCATAAAAATTAACTGGTTCTCACCAAGGTCTTAAAAATGGGTAAATATAACCTCCGATGAATGAAAACAGAAGACGTTATTTACAGTTTTTATGTCTTTAAACAAAGGAAACAGAAACCCTCTTTTACTGCAACCAGAGAATTTAAAATAAAAAAAATATATCAGCCAGAGTGACTATCTCTGCTGGTGTCTGTGTGTGTGCATGTGTGCATGTGTGTGTGTGTGTGTGCATGTGTGTGTGTTCACAACATCAGGGCAGAAAGACCTCAGAGAAGCTGCTGTCAATCAATCTGGAAAAGGTCAAAGGCCATTTCAAAAATTATCTGCAGTCGTTCTGCTGAGAGAAAGCTTTACAAGCTGATGTCCCAGTGGATTCACCCCGAAGGTCAGACCATGCAAGTCTGTTAGCAGGTCGAAGGTTATGGCTTGTTGGAAGATAACCTCTTTTTCTAAAAGCAACCTGGCAGCACGAGTTTGGTTTGTAAAGTTTCCTCTGAAGAAACCAGATGATGTTTACAACAATATGCTTTGGACTTGTTGGAGATATTTACCCACAGTGCACTGCAGCACATAACACAGGATGTCAGCACAAACACCTCACATCAGCTGTGAAGCACGGAGGTGGAGGCTGATGTTTGGGCTCTTTGCTGTTGTTGAGTCAAAGACGAAGTACACTCTAGGTTGAAGATTCTAGAGTCAAATTAATTTTGGCTGTTTCTGTAGGTAAACAAATGCACTTTAGCTTTTTCTGTAGGTAAACAAATGCACTTTGGCTGTTTCTGTAGGTAAACAAATGCACGTTGGCTGTTTCTGTAGGTAAACAAATGCACGTTGGCTGTTTCTGTAGGTAAACAAATGCATTTTGGCTGTTTCTGTAGGTAAACAAATGCATTTTAGCTGTTTCTGTAGGTAAACAAATGCACTTTGGCTTTTTCTGTAGGTAAACAAATGCATTTTAGCTGTTTCTGTAAGTAAACAAATGCACGTTGGCTTTTTCTGTAGGTAAACAAATGCATTTTAGCTGTTTCTGTAGGTAAACAAATGCATTTTAGCTGTTTTTGTAGGTAAACAAATGCACTTTGGCTGTTTCTGTAGGTAAACAAATGCATTTAAGCTGTTTCTGTAGGTAAACAAATGCACTTTGGCTCTTTCTGAAGGTAAACAAATGCATTTAAGCTGTTTCTGTAGGTAAACAAATGCATTTTAGCTGTTTTTGTAGGTAAACAAATGCACTTTGGCTGTTTCTGTAGGTAAACAAATGCATTTAAGCTGTTTCTGTAGGTAAACAAATGCACTTTGGCTCTTTCTGAAGGTAAACAAATGCATTTAAGCTGTTTCTGTAGGT
>JARVJO010000305.1:1641436-1654015 GCA_031762555.1 Cynodonichthys magdalenae
AGAACGTCACTTCGGGCCACAGAACGTCACTTCGGGCCACAGAACGTCACATTACAGCCACAGAACGTCACATTACATCCACAGAACGTCACTTCGGGCCACAGAACGTCACGTGTCAGGTGTTAAATTCTGGTTGGGGAGGTTGAGTTGGACGCAGCAGCGTTGATATTGTTTTATAAAGCTGAGTTTATCAGAGACTGGTCTGGAGTGAAAGGAATGAAAAGGCAGTATATCTCTCTCTGTGGCCAATAGTGTGTGTTTGTGTGTGTGTCTGTGTGTGTATGTGTGTGAGGGAGCTGCACTTCAATCAGATCTGTGTGTACCGAGGCATGTTTGCTTGTGAAATGTACAGAGCGAACGTGTGAAAGAGCTATTTGAGGATTGTGTGTTTTCAGACGGAGGCCAGCTCTCCTCCCAGGCCACCGGATGGTCACCTGGAGACCCCCTCGTTTGTGCCGGGTGTGTGTGTGAGAGCATGCGCGAATGGCTGTTTTCGGCGTGTGTGTGTTTAGCTGGGCATGATGATGTAAAGAGTCCCTGGGTGGCGTTCAGCCGGAGCCCAGCCCGATCTGGTAATCACCCTGTTTACGGTCCATATGTGAAGACGGCTCAGAGGAGAGCAACACGGCAGCTCGGAGGGTTTAACACACAAAACACATTCAGTCTGACTCACGCACACACGCAGCTCCAACAAACTCACATGCTTCTAAACTCAATTTGAAGCATTCCTCGTAGAAATGCACATCACCCGCCATCTTTGAGAAATAAGTTTTAGTCGCTTGGGTTTGATCATGAAAATAACATTTTGTGAAAACAAATTTAGTATTTCTGTGACGGTTCTCCGTGGCAGCCATCTTGATTTGAGTTGTTTTCAAAAATCGATATATATAAGTTATAGAGGTTTAAATAAGGGCTACACTCAGGCAATCTTCTTAGAAATCTTCCTTTGTAGTCCCTCTCTGGTATAAAAGCTTTAGCTTAGCGTTAGCTTAGCTTAGGTCATTTTAGTATCTGCCATGATGACAGCTGCTCCTCTGTGGGGGCTTCACGTGTCCCGCTTCTCCCACAGAGGAGCGCTTTGCTGCTCCTAAAGCTGGTTAAAGCTCGTTGTTACGTCTGCAGGACGCCCCCCCCCTTGTAACACACACACCCTGCAGGACTTCACCTTAAAGTGAGGCGAGTGGGAGGAGAACGGGGCGTGTTGGGAGGGAGCAGAAGATTGGCACCTTTTTAGGATTAGTGATATTCTGCTGTGTAATCCCACACAGACGAGGGAGGTTCACACAGGAGTGAGAGAGAGAGTGAGAGTGGGATCGAGCGAGCCCACCTCTGAACTCTCTGAGGAGGGAAGGAGCAGAGAGGAGAGGCTGGTGAGGTTTTATCTCCTGCCTCTGAAGGTAAAAAAGGTGATGTTGTTGCTCATCTGTGTGTGTGTGTGTACACTTGTACCTTTTTAGAAGCTTTTCTGGTACCAGTAGGACCAGTAGTTCTTATGGGGACCAAACCGTGGTCATTTTTGATTCAGGAGTTAGGATTATGAGTTTAGGTTTACCAGTTCCGATAAGGCACAGATCAGGGTTAAACGAGGTCATATGTCCTCATAAGGATGGTAACGTGACTGTGTCCCAATTTAGTAGCTGCGTCCTTCAAAGGACCCGGTCTACGTGGGTCGACAGCAAAGACCAGCAGTGAGTGGCTGTGATCTTATGGTCTAGTCTTCAGCTTTTTTTTCCCTTACCTCGGCGAATGTCCTATCGCCTAGCAACCGCGACAACGCTAAACAGAAAATTAACAAATCAAAACTCAAAATTAACAAAATATTATTATTATAAAGAACAAAATTAGCTTAGAGGCAATACATGAAGAACTAATAAACACGTTGATTCAAATTATAAAAAACAAACAAAACAACAGCTTTTAAACTTTTTAATTTTTGTACCGCCAGGTTTTTATGTAAAACTGCACTCCTGTCCTGCTCCATCTCTCGAGCCATCACAAGCAATGCATCTTGGGATAGGCTGGGCTCAGAAGGATACACTGGACCGGATGAAAGGAGGATGAGTTTGTGGGAGGAGCTTTTGAATTCTGACAGCCTTCATTGCATCGCTGTGACGTAATCGGCCTTCGGAGGATGCAGCCTCACAGTCCTCGTCTTTGTTTTTGAACCAAATAGTTCATCAAACACTGAATCAATTTTAGTACAATATCCCTCAAATGTAATGTCTACAACTGATTACTGTTTAGAGCTGGCCCCATTCAAGATGGCTGCCTCAGCTAAACAGTTTAATCAAACACTAAAGTTATTAAAACAAAGATTCTGATCTAAAATCTGCACTAGTTGTAGTTGAGCATCATCCTCTTCATCGTTGGCCTACACATACCATGAGAAAAGAAAACGTTCATTCATGGCCTCTGTTGACAGTTCTGACACACACACACACACAGTCTGGTTTGTATATCCCCATGGGGATTGTGCATTGACTTCCATTCATTATTTGGAAATTTTATAGCCTAACCCTGACCATTTATCCTAAAATTAACCTTACAGGTACCTGCCTGACCCTAAAACTAACCTAAACTCAATTTACACCATGGTCCTAAACCTAACCCCCCACCCGTAATTTGCATTTGGACTCATGGGCATTGGTCCCCAGGAGGCTGCTTTTTTGGGAAAATTGTCCACACAATGTAGGAAAAACAAGGCCACACACACACAGACAGGAACACTCCTAAGATTCTCAGTTAATGGCTCAGAGAAGCATCTGCAAAATTAAACTTCTCCTGACTCGACCTCAATCGACCAATCAGCCTTTTTTTTATGCCGCCGAGTTCCTACCACCCCCCCTCGTTCATTTTCCTAGAAACTATGGCAACAAACAAGACCCCCTTCCTCACACCCCCACCTGTCCACCCTACAGTTTCCTCAGTGCCCCCCCCCCCACCCCTCTCTGGGCAGCCCCCGATGCACCAGCTGCTGCGTTGTGTAGCGGCAAATAGTCATCAAAATGCCATCTTCTCAGGCCTTCGCCACCTCCACTGCCACAGGCACAACCTGGCTGCCAGTGTGTGTAGAAGTGTGTGTTTGTTGTGGGGGGGGGTCATTCCGGCTGAGGTGGATACGAGCCATAATTGAGCTCAGTTAGATGTTGGCGAGAGACGAGGCTCCGTGTTGTAAATAGGATCCACTTTTCCCAGCTGATTCAAGACATCAGACTAAGTTGTGTGTGTTTGTGTTGTGTGTGTGTCTCAGTGTAATGCTGGCAGCTGGGTGCCTACAGTACCTGCCTGCTGCTCTGTTATTCTCTTACACACACAGCAGACACACACTCCTCCGTCTTCCTGTCTCCTGTGTCGGGGAGTGGAGTAGATGTTGGGGACCGATAGTAGCCCAGTGCCACTTCCTGGTTTTACTGATAAGCTCTGTGCTGCAGATGGCTATCACTTAAAGGGTCCTCACACACACAGATACACACACACACACACACACGTTTGTTTTGTGAATACTTTAAGGTTTTTTATATATAATTTCAGCCTTGCATCCACAAAAAACATGTTTTATGAGATCCTAAACGTTAAGTTTTGTTGTCAGAGAGGAAAAAAATCCTAAAACTCCAGTGTTGTGTTTTTGTGTGGACGGCCTGATCATCTCCTCTGGTGTGGGGTGTAACACCAGTAGAGACAGATGCTTGTTCAATACGTCCTCAGTCGGTTTAATGTGGCACGAAGAAGTTCCACTTTGTCGTCAGTCAGTCTTTGCACTTATGTTCAGCGTCCCCGTCGTTTTTCTCCTGTCTGGAGCTTCTGCTCCACTTCTTGTTTCCTGTTTCTGGTGTAATTTTGTGGCAGCGCCTCAAGGCCGGGCATCGTTACTGTTGATGTGTTTACGAGGAAAAAGATTGTTTTAGGAAGACGGCATTCCCACGGGTCCACCTTTAAGGTGGACTGAGCTGCAGTTGTTCAGAGACTGATGGTGGAATCTGTAGTGTTGGTCTCGCACATTATTTAATTATTGTGTGAAATCTATAAAACATTCACAGTAATGAGATCAGTTTTTCTCTTTTTGGCACGTACCTCTTTCTGCAATTTTTAACAGTTTATCTATCAGCTCCTTCAGGACATTTCGGCTATGACTTTTGGTATTTTAGCAATTTATACTTTTTGACATATTTAGCTTTTTCTGCCATGTTTTTCTGATTGAAACTGAATGAAGCTGTTTTCAACATTAACAGTTTAAAATGTTCATA
Organism: Cynodonichthys magdalenae; assembly: GCA_031762555.1. Classification (NCBI taxonomy): domain Eukaryota; kingdom Metazoa; phylum Chordata; class Actinopteri; order Cyprinodontiformes; family Rivulidae; genus Cynodonichthys; species Cynodonichthys magdalenae. The sequence continues at coordinate 1,645,681 of JARVJO010000305.1, forward strand.
AATCTTTATTGAACTTTTTGTCCTTTTTTTAACTCCTATTGTACTATTTTCAGCCTCTTTCAGCTACTTTTTCTGACTTTTTTAGTTATCATTTTAATCTTTTCTGCCATTCTTCTGCTAATTCAAACTTTTTTATGCTAATTACAACTGTTTTTTGTGCTACTGTTTGGCTAATTTGAGCTTTTTTCTGCTCTTGCAGTTTTTCTAATCTTATCTGCTGTTCTAATTTCATCTTTTTGTGCTTATTTCAGCTGTTTTTTGTGTTTTTAAGATACTTTATAGCCAATTTGAAATTTCTTTAACTACGTTTGCCTTTTTGGGATAATCTTAGCTTCTTACTGCTTAATTCAAAAAATGTGATTTTTATGTTTGTGTTCATTTAGGCGACTTTTAAAGCTATTTTTTATGTACAGAGCCCTGAGACAACGTATGTTGTGACTTGGTGCTCTTTAAATAAACTGAATTGAAATTTTACGTTAGTTTCATCTGTTTTAGCATTAAGCATTCACACTGCATTTTCACAGGAAACAGAAATTCTCTAGTTTATTTTGTTCTGGCCCACCTCGGCCTCCTGCCCTCATGTTTATGGATCTGCTGGAGTAAACCTTAGAAATGAAGAACTTGGGTCAGTTTTTCAGGATCTGGACGCTCTCTCTGTCCGAGCTGGACACAGGCTGAACCGGGTCGGAGACGACTTCGTGGCTTTTTTAAAAACAAAAGTCAGGCAGACTGCTCGAACGTGTTTGAATATCAGGCGGCAGGGCCGTGCGGCTCGGGCGAGGAAGCCGAGACGTTCTGGAGACTCGACCCAACCTTCACTACCTGTTGGCAGAGCAGAGCTCCGCCCCCCTGCTGGCTCCTCCGTGGAAGCAGAGCCTCTGGTTATCTGCTTGATTTCACTTAGCGTGTACGTGTGTGTGTGGCAGAGCAGCAGGGAGGTGTGTGTGTGTGTTGTTACTCCCCACACACGCAGGCAGGGCCCCCTGTGAGAGGTAGAGTGATGTATTGAGGGAGAGGGCTGATTAATGAGGAGCGTTTATTAGAACATCTGTGTCAAAGATGGTGGAGGAAGCAGCGAGCGATGGGAGGGATGTGCAGGCCTCTCGTTTGTTGCCTGGAGCCGCGTTAGCCCAGATATACTGTAAATAAAACATGGCAGGCTGGAGGAGAGGAGTTCATTATCCCCCTGACTGAAGGGAAAAAAACTCTTCTCACTTTATATTTATGCTTTCAGGTGGATCTTTGGGCTCAGAGTTGGCTACCAAAACCAGGTTAAAGTGGAATGTAAGGCTTGCTGCCAAATCCACCAATTATCATCCCAAATATGCACCTTTTTTTAATATAACAATAAATCAAACACAAACCAGTCGTTATGGTTTTGGATGTTCTAAGCAGTAGGTAGAAATCAATATTTTTAGAACCTAAATAGGTTAAAGATAAAATTGTGTAAATCTAAAACGAGAACATCTTCATGCATAAATGTATGACCCATTAAAAAGCTAATTCTGACTTCCTAACCCAAACATGAACTCCCATTTTTATTTTTTATTATTGAATGAAGCCTTTTCAATATTTCTCTTAAAGACGACTTTGTTATGGTTTTAACTGAGGAGCTCTTCATTCCCTCGACGCACCGCGGCACAGCTGCGGTCCGACTCTCAGCTGCTTCCAGTTTTCTGACGGGGAAAAATGAAAAATAATCAGCCGAGTGTGCGTTTCATTTACATCGTTCGAACGGGTCAGAACCTTGAACTTTACATGACTGAACGGACATTTTCATCAACTTTAGAGTTTACAATTTGTAGTTTTTGAGTCAAAACTCTTCTTCTTCCCACAGTTCTTTTTGTCACAAACACAAATTACACAGAAAATATGGAGCTGGAAAACTCGAAAACATTTCGCTCGTGCTCGTTCTGCCAGAAGCCCCCCCCCCCCCCCCTCCAAACGCATATATTATAGAGAATGATAAAGATGGCATACCTATAATTTGAAAACAGATGGTTTGGTTCTTTTGAATATTTATAACAATCAAAAACAATTCTTCCTGCACCAGCCTCAGCGTTCACCCGGAGGCTGGCAAGGTGTTAAAACATTCATTTTAATGAAACTGGATGGGAGTTTAAAAAAAAAAAGAAAGAAATAACGAAAGAAAAACAACAACAGCTCTTTGTTTTTCTCAGGTGAGAAAAGTAAATGTTGTGGGGGGCAAAGAGCCAACCGTATGGGGGGGATTTGGGGAGCAACGACATGCTCTCCGCGGACCCCGATCCGCTTGAAGTCGTCGTCTCGAACAGATTGCATAAATAAAGAGCTGAGAAATAAAAGAGGCTTATCTGTTTTTACTGCCTACCTCCACAGCTGCCGACGCACAAAAAGTTCCTTTAAAGGTAAATATCGCGTTAATAATGTCAACAAACACTTTGAAACCCGACTAAACTCTGAGGCATTTGATAAAAACAAACAAAAACTATAAATTCATGGTTTTTTTTGTTCTTTAAAAAGAGTAAAACCTTGAAAATCTGCATGTTTTTTCTGTTTTTAGTTCTGGTTTTGACCTTTTTTTTCTTTATATAATTCATTTGTTTTGACAAGCTTTAGTGTTCCTGCATGTTTCACAAGCTTTAATATTACATCTGTATTTTCCACAATCTAAAGCCCCCCCTCCCTTCCCCATCTCCCTCTCAATCAATCTCTCTCTTTCAGAGTATGATTTCCTCCATTGTGAACAGCACTTACTATGCAAATGTGTCGGCGGCAAAGTGTCAGGAATTTGGGCGCTGGTATAAACATTTCAAGAAGACAAAAGATATGATGGGTAAGCAAAACGGAGGGGCGCAAAAGTATGGCGCTCACACTTTTGTCTCTTTGCACGCACACACACATTTACACGCTCACACCAGCAATCACCACAATATGTCCCCCCTGAGCGAACGACTCTTTGTCTTCCTGCCGTTGCACGCAGCAGAAATACATTTTTATCTTGTTATCTAATAATTCCTGATGACTCCGTGCAGTTGAACCCAGTTTTATCTTTAAATTACCCATCACTGCTCTAACTAACACTAATGTCGGAGCCAAGCGGAGGCCTCTGAATGTTTCCCGTTAGCAGAAAAGGCAGGAAGATTAACCGTCCACTGCCTGGTTTAAATGAGATTTTCCTTATCTACCTTCTACCGATGCGTTTCCGTATATATCATCTGTGAAAATACCCTTTGACCCAGCAGGAAATGTGGTTTTAGAGTTCCAGAATCTGTTTTTTTTCTGTGTTTTTAACTAAACAGCAGCACCCAGACTTTAAATGTTGAGATATTAGTTTGAACTAATTTTTTTTCTTTATGCTACTCCTCCCGACGATGACAGATGAGATAAAATATCAAAGTTTTTACATCCTCCATGCAAACGGTGTGTTGTGATCATATTTTATCTGATCCCTCCACCCCCGCCCCCCCTCTTCTTTTAAAGTGACAGCATACACAGGGTACACTGTTCACTCCTGACCTGCTGTTCTTGTGTATTCATTTACAAACTCCTACACATTTTCTGTCACACTTGTTTTATGATGCTCAAACATGGAAAAGCTGCAGCTGCCAGTCTGGACGTTTTTTTTTTTTTGTTTGTTTTGTTTTAGTGATGCTGATGTTTTATTCCTGCCGAGGTAGAAGTGAGAGGGGACGATCTGTGGAAGGCTTTAACCCTGTTTTTCTATCCTTTCTACTCTGCATTGTTTGTGTGTGTTTGTGTGTGCGCGCACATGTTCCTGCCCCACCATCTGACCGTGCAGGCATGCGCCAAACGTCCCAGCTGGAGGGCTACCTGGGGACGTGTGTCCTCCGTGAGAGCCCACGTGCCAATGCACTAGGTAGGTTACACATAAACACACACAGACAACAAAATACCAACATTAACATTGTTTTTCTTCAGATTTATCACAACCAGGATTGCTGTAAATATGTGGTTCCACACACGACACTGAAATATCGCAATATTTAATTTCCTGATACTGTATCTGTTTTTAATAAGGCTTAATGGATAGATGTTGTAAGAAGAAATGTGAAATAAAAATGTAGTATTGTTCAGTGCTCTTCTGAGTTCTTTAAAACTAGAATCTTTCAGAGAAAAAATTGGCAAAATATTGCCTTGCTTATAGTATCGCAATTTATCATGATATATTGTAATTTATTGTATCATATCACCCAATTCTTGCCAATGGCAGGACCACACAGTCTTCCTCTGCAGCTACGTGCTGTGGGGAAGAGTCTCCGTCACGTTTGTTTAAAACCAAACAAAATTAATGAAGTTCACTCTAAAGTTTGGCTTTGAAGTAGAGAAAATAAGTTTTAAGCTCTCCTTTATGTTTACCGTAGGTTGAGAGGAAAAAAGTAAAATAAATTTATAAAAATTATGTCTTGCGATAAATGTCACTTTACAGCTCTAGTTTCAGACAATACAGAACTTGATTTCTTTATTCTTTAGAACTAAATACGTTTGGAAAAAGTAACCAGAATGTAGAAAATCTTAGTGTCTTCGTCTTTTTTTCTGCATCTTTTAAAATCTCAACCCACTTTACGCCAAAAATAAATTTATCTCCCAATAAAGTTGACTGGATAAGAAAGAAACACTCAGAATAAGTCATTTTAGGCAATTTATGAAGTTATTTTTGTGAAATTCACAAGTTAAAAAGTCAATATAAAATGGAGAACTGACCCTGACATGTGGCATCATGTCAAACCCTCAACACAAAGTCCCTTTTTTAACTGGAATATTATCTAAATTCTGTGTAATCTCGACTTTAAAGATCTTTGAAGGCACTGAGTGTTTTTAATCATCTGTCTGGGTCTCTGAGTTATGAAAAGCACATAACCACACTCGTAAACAGAGGCAGAGATAACATCAACATGACTTTACTCAGGCTGTAATATCCTCACACCATCTTAGCCAAACCTCAGATTAAAAACCCCTCACAAGGTGGCCACCGCAGACGCACGCCACCCCCAACCTCCAAACCTCGGTTCTTACGATGGGCTGATATCGGCTCGGCTCAGACCCAGACCCAGCAGAACCGGCCGGAGTTAAAGTCAGAAAATATTCAGCATTTTGAGAGGTCAGATTTTGAAAATCGGACTTTTATGACTTGCACAAATTAATTATTGACGATTCGCCCAAAGGGTACCCACCTGGGCTTGCCGTGAATCTGCTGATTCAGCATTCAGACTGCTTTTTTTTTCTTTTTCATACTTTCCTGCACTCATTTTATGCTATTTTAGCTAATCTTGAATCAAAATTTTCAATTTTTTTTGGTCATTTTTATACTTTCCTAAATTGATTCCTGTTAAAAATACATCAACATTCAGTTCCTTTAAAAACATTACTCTTTTTTTTTAATCTGCTTCATCAAAATTTCTTCATTCATCTGTTAGCTTCTAGCTAGCCTTTTGCTAATTCTAGTTAACATTTCGCTACTTTAACTCTTCTAGAGACAATTTATGGCACAAATTTCTTCAAACTGATGCAGCAGAAGTGTGAGCCTCTGCGGGTACTCTTCTCAGCGGTGGTTCTGACCCGGAGCCAGGCGGGTCAGGACCTGATCCCAGGTAGTCTGAGTTAATCTGAAGAGGCGTTAGCGGCTGCCGGCGGGCGAGCTGCGGCTTCTTCCGCCGCCTCTGGGGAACGAACAGTCGAGTGAGAGTTGGGTCAACGTCTCTCTTTCACATTCCCTCTCACAACCCCCCCCCCCGTCCTCCAGCCCACATCCCAGTCCCATTGTGCGTTTAATCTGGGGCTCTTTGTGGCAGGATTCCACACCGGGACTCCCGCCTCTGTGGCAGCCTTTTTCTCCCAGGGCCTGCCATGCTCTTCGTCACCCCTTCTCTTTTCAATTTGCATGGAAATGCCTCCATGTGTTTGTGTGTTTGTGTGTCACGAGCATGCCCCCCAGCACTCACACACACTCCAACATACGAGTGAATAGGCTCGTCATACCATCAGAGCCAGGGATTATGAGCAGAGATGTGATTATTACAAAGATTTATTTATTTTTTTTGTTTTTGTTTTTGTTTTACCCCTCTCCGCTCAATAGACGCGTCTTGGCCAGATGTATCTCGTGATTATCGAGGATATTTATGGAAAACATCCATCTTTCATCTGCTGAAAAATAAAAACACATTTTCCTCACGGTAACACCTTCTGTGCGGAGTGTGGAGGCCGCAGCCCACTCCTGAGGTGTTAACGTTTCCATCCGTATGAATTCCTGAACGCTGCCCCCTCACTCGTTCGGCGCGGCGTTTGCAGAAATCCTCAGCATAAGTGATTTTCCTTTAAAACCGCTTATTCGCTTCACTGTGGGTAGTTCTTTGAATCTTAAATCATTGTTTTTATCCTCTAAGCACATAATTTAAACCTGTCTTAAAATATTCCCCAGCAGCCATTACGGAATTAAGGATTCCCAAAGCATAGAGATACCACAGGAAAAAAAACAGCACATTTTTATGTTTTTGCTTCCTTCCATATCGAGTTAAAACCGCTAATAAAGTGTTTTTAGCTTCCATACTCTCCAGTGTGTTCTGGTTCTGTCTGCTTCACATTTAAACCCCTAAAATGGTCACGTTGGCCAGCGTGTGTTCCTTATTTTAGAATTAACGATGCAAAGAGAAACACATAAATCCCAACACACACATCCTCTTCTGTCTGCGTGAGGAGGTTGATTTTTTTTGTTGTTTTTTTTTTTGAACAAGAATCCGCAGACGATCCGACCTCGATTCTGAAGGCAGAACTCGGGTCAAACACAATGAAGTTCTTGTATCTGAGTTTCCATCTTTTTGTTTCTCTTCAGCTGATCAGCTGTTGGCGATGACTTGGAAGGGGAATTAGTGATTTTATTTCCACAGTTCAACTTTGAGGCATCTGTGATTTCTTAAAAAAACAGCGTATTCTCGTAAAAACAAACAAGAAAGTTTGACAACAGATTCACTTGAGGTAGATGGATTCGTGCAGAGTCGATCTGTTTTATTCCTTCTGATTTGAGGCACAAATAAACTGAGTTCAAAACTTTAATCTTATCACCAAAGTCAATAAATTTCTATCAACCGCCACCAAAGATCAAAGGCATGTTGGCAAAATATCTCAAGAAACAGGATTTATTTGAAAAATTCAGGAAATATACATCAGATCAACAACTTAATACTTATTGGTCACAACTCCGTCAGTTTTAAGGTTAACTAGAGAATTTGTATTTCCTGGGAAAAAGCAGTGTGAATCCTTATCTAGCTGCTGAAGAAGCTGAAAATGTTTAATAGCAAAACTGGTAATGTGAGTTAAATTTGAACAGATGAGTTTTGCTGAAAGTATGAAAGTGAAAGTAGACAAGCTGAAGTCAACAGGCAGTAAAAAAGCCCACATTGACAGAAAAACAAGAAAAAGGGCACAAAAAAGTTGCAATTTATAGCTAAAGCAGCAGAAATTGGCAGAGAATAGGTTAAAAAGCTGAAGTTAGAACAAGATGATGAATTTTAATGAAAAAGCTCCAATTTGGTGAAAATTGCTAAATAGCAGCTAAAGATGCAAAAACAGCTGAAATGAGCAAAAATCAGCTAAATAATGTGCAAAAACTCTAAATTGGCAGAAAGTTGATAGAAGCCTAAAAAAGTTTAAACTAACAGAAAAAAAGCCAAACTGTAGCCAAAATATCGGAAACCAGAACAAAACGGTGAATTTTAATGAAAAAAGCTCAAATTTGCTCAAAATAAGGTAAAGAGGCAAAAACACCAGCTGAAATCGGCAAAAATAAGTATAAAAGCCTTAAGTTGGTAATACCTACAAAGTTTAAACTAACAAAAGAATAGATGAAAGGAGCAGAAGATGGCTGAAAAAGCAGAAAAAAGTTAAAATTATCAAAAAACAAATGAAAGAAGTTAAAGGAAAAAAAATGCAAAAAAAAAGTCAAAAGTAGTTAAGATTTATAAACATTTTAAAGGGTTTTACGAATATTTAAAATAACTGAAATAAGCTGAATAAGTAAAAGTTGAATAAGTAAAAGTTGAATAAGTAAAAGTTGCTGAGATACTAGAAGTCATAGTTCAGCTCATGGTTTACATGATCTGAACATTTTGATGCATAAAGTGTTGAAACGGCACAAAACCTGGAATGAATAAGATGCTGCAACATACGGAAGAAATAATAATTTCAATAATGAAATAAGAGCTATTTCCATGCACTTCTTAACTTGTAATTTAGTGGAATAATTTTGAACATTTGTTTAACCATAAAAGGACAGTTTTTAAATTAAATGTTGCTGAAACAGCAAGTTCCTCAGTGAATCAGTGCAGCCTAGGTGGAGTAG
>JARVJO010000305.1:1654115-1666719 GCA_031762555.1 Cynodonichthys magdalenae
CGGTTCGATACGGGTACATGTATTGTTGCACCCCTAATATATATATATATATATATATATATATATATATATATATAAATAATATGGTTTGTTAGTGGAGCATCATCATCGTTTGATCTGATTATTGGTGGACGATGTTTCTTTGCTGAATAATGTAAACATGAAACTCAAACTCACGTTTCTGTCTTCCCTCCTCCAGCAGAGATGGACGGCCTGTCGGACCTCTCCCCTCCCGGCTCCAACCACAACCACCTGGGTTTCTCCCAGCAGCAGCCGATCCCGGGCAGCACCGCGGAGCAGACCCCTTCCTCCCCGGTGCCCCCTCTGTCCCACGCTCCTCCTCACGGCGGCCAGACCGGCGGCCGGCAGCCGCAGCTCCCGGGCCTGCACCACCCGGGCCTGGTGTCCACCCCCATCAGCCCCCAGCTGGTCAACCAGCAGCTGGTCATGGCCCAGATCCTCAACCAGCAGTACGCGGTGAACCGGCTGCTGGCGCAGCAGTCCCTGTCGCAGCAGTACCTCAACCACCCGCCGGTCAACCGCAGCTCCCACACCAAGCCCATGGAGCCTCAGGTGGGCTCCAACACCGAGGTCTCCTCGGAGATCTACCAGTGGGTCAGGGACGAGCTGAAGCGGGCCGGCATCTCGCAGGCCGTCTTCGCCCGAGTGGCCTTCAACAGAACCCAGGTGAGCCCAAAAACTGAATTTAAAACGACACAGTAGAAGGAGGAGTCAAAGATGGCCGCCACAGCTAATCCACCTACAAAAACTGGACCATGTGCCTCCTTCAAGGAAAGTTAGGCCTTTAATTATCTGTGTGGATCAATGAAATCAATTTTCACTAAATGATTCATCAGCTTTATTTACAGAAAAGAATTCAACCTGGTACCTTTTAACACGTTCAGGAGTTACTTCTGTGTTTTTTTATACCTTTTTATTTTTTTGCTGCAACATTAAGATTTGAGCTTAATTTTTCATAATGTTGTGCTCGTTCTGACCCAGATACTCAAGTTAGAAAAACAAACTGCATCTTTCTGCAGAACATCTGCAGATCTCTTCCTGTTGGCACGCTGAAGTCATGAAGTTACACATCCAGGTGTATGAAACACCAACCTCCAGCTTTAAAAATAAACTTCAGTGAGATTTAACCGTTTGATCACAGTTGTTTTGTTTAATCTTAATCAGAACTACATTATCACCCTCTGCTGATAACGAGCTGTGGTTCTGATGATTTGTGTTTTTAAGTGACTTTCATTGCTTCAGGTTTAGAGAAATCCTTTAAAACTGGACCAGAAGCTCCCGTTGGTCTAAGATCCCCGTCGGGTCAGAGAGGAATCCACCAGCTCCAGTTCGAGTTGATTTAAAACACACCTAAAGCGATATTGATTCTTTCTGCGCTCCATATTTCCAAGCTGCTTCTGAGGGGATCAGCTTGTGAAATCAAACCGAACTGTCGCTTTGACATAAAAACGTGTCAAACATTATTTGTTGGTTTTAGTTAGTAAAAGGAGACTGAGATGTAGAACATGCAGCTCTGAGATAAAAACATGTTTGTGTCACATTTTAGATTTAAACCGTTGTTTCTGCTCAGATCAGAAAGCTGAGTTTTATATCAGGAATTAGCACCGATGTGCTGCCGGAGGATTATTTATTAGGTTTGTGTCTTTTCCACAAGCCTGTGTTAATAAACGGCGGGGGGAGGGGCGCCGTGCTGTGACACAAAAAGGCTTTTTTTTTTGGTGAGGAAACAGATTGACCAAAGATAGACGGTCAGGGTCGGAGGCAAAGAATGATAAGCATTTAAAGCTGCAGTCGACAGACATCAGCAGCTCTGATCATTAATCCAAGAAGACTTAAATGCTTTAAAAAAAAAGCATAAGTATGTTTTCCCCATCACCTTGTTTTATTACCAAATCATACCTATTGATGGTGAGAGGAGCGCTGCGCCGGTTTGCTCAGTGTGTGGCCGAGCGTTGATGAAAAGGCCCAATCACACATCACCGATAATGGAGTCATCGCCGCCTCATAATGATGGAATCGAGCGCTATTGAGACGTAAACAGAGGATACGCTGATTGCCCGCTCAACAAGACAAGTTATTTTAGCTGTGCTTTTATCCAAATACTAAAAAAACACAAGAAAAAAAATTAAACATGCAGAATTACTTTTAAGTGAGCGTCGTTCATGAAGAGACCGCAGAAGTTAAAGTGTTTTAAACGGTCTGACAGACATGAGGGATGTTTCTACTTGAGGAGAAATTTTTGAAGGTTGTCGACGCCGCTGCTGCGAAAGTTAACAATCTGTAGAAATCTAAAGAGGTTGAGCACCGCTAACAAACAATAACTGAGCTCTACCTGGTATTTCCTGCATAGAAGCAGCGTTTTAACATGTTCTCTTATAAACACTGAAAAGTACTACGTAAAAGTAAAAGTTAGAGAGTTTTACTCACCGAGTTGTCTTGAATTCTGAACTCTCCCTCTTTCCCACCGGGAAGTTCCACTGGAGCAGCGTTGTACTTTAAATTTACGAGTCACAAGTGGGAAATTCCCACGTCCCAGTACAACCGAGCCACAACAAAAGTAGTCAGTGAAAATGCAGCGAAATAGAAATTTTTCATGGTGAATTTCACGTCGAGCCCTGTGCAGCGCCACCTAGGGGTGGGATACTGTCTTTTTGCAGATAAAGTAACCAACATGCATCATGGGAGATGTAGTTAATGCGCAGTGCTGGCTTTAAAGCAGCAGATATATATCTTTGAAGCTCTCATAAAATGCTGTGGCGGGCCACGTTTGCCCCCCAGGCCTTGAGTTTGGCACATGTGGTCTACAGTAAAGTTTGATGTGTAATTGTATTATAAGTGTAAACCGTAATGATGACAGTTACAGTTCTTATGGTTACCATGGTGACCACAAACCTAGGTGTGACATTCCCTGATTGACATGTTAAGAAGAAGCAGCAAACAGTAGCTGTACTAAAACTATATCTAAATGAAAAAAGACAAAACTGCTAATATTCTGATGTATACTGCAGATATGTATGAAAAAAAAAGTTTGTGTGATGACGTCATCGATGGTTTTTTGGCGCAGGGTTTGCTGTCTGAGATTCTGCGCAAGGAGGAAGACCCAAAGACGGCGTCCCAGTCACTGCTGGTCAACCTGCGCGCCATGCAGAACTTCCTGCAGCTTCCGGAGGCCGAGCGCGACCGCATCTATCAGGAGGAGAGGGAGCGAAGCCTCACGGCGGCGTCCGCCATGGGCTCGGCTCCGCTCATCAGCACGCCTCCCAGTCGGCCCGTTCAGGTAACAGCGTCCTCCCTGTGGATGTTTGGGTTTCTGGTGGTCGTGTTGTTGGAGAACACTGAGAGGGAGACAAAAAAACATAAAATAATTGTTTTTTAGTGGTTGAAGCTCTACTGGAACACTGCTTGGAGTTTTGATCAGATTTGGATTATTTAGTTTTCTAAGACAGAACAACAATCATGACCTAAAATATTGTTTGAATCCATTCAATACATTGATTAGCTGGCCTTTTGCTACTGTTAGCTTTTAGAGAGTTTTGTGCTAATCTGGGCTTTTGGCTAACATTCTCTATTTTAAGCTTTCAGCTACATTTTGGCTATTTTTAGCTTCTAGCTTGCCTCCAGCTTCCTTTCAAACTTTCTTTTACCTAGCTTTTTGCCACTTTTATCTAGCCTTTTGTTACATTAGCTTTAAGCTAGCCCTGCACTATTCTTTGCTTCTAGATATGATTTTAATACTTAGCTTTCTTTTTGCCACTTTTAGCTTCTAGCTTGCCTTTAGCTATTTTATCTTTTAACTAGTTTTTGCCACTTTTATCTGTCTTTTTCTAACATTAGCTTTGAGCTAGCCTCTTGATATATTTGTTTCTAGATATCGTTTTAATACTTTTAATTAGCCTTTTGCTACTTTAAGCTTCTAGATTGCCTCTAGCTGCTTTAGCCTTTAACTAGTTTTTGCCACTTTTATCTAGCCTTTTGTTACTTCTTGCTATTTTTTGCTTCTAGATATCATTTTAATACTTTAAGCATTAGCTTACCTTTGCCACATTAATCTAGCCTTTTGTTAAATTAGCTTTAAGCTAGCCTCTCGCTGTCATTGTTTCTAGCTAGCCTTTCATTGCTAGTTTCATCTTCATATCTCATTTTTTTTCACGCAGCATCAGTGCTGCTCTATTTAGTATTTTAGTTGTTTTTAAAGAACAATTTAAACATTTCTTCAGCGTTCTGTTTTTCTAATTGGTTATTCAGATGTGAGTCTGGGGGGAGTCTGCCCCTCAAAGACCCGTGTGAATAAAACAAAGCCCAGATGTTGCTCCTCGGGGCAGCTGCAGTTCTGAGCCTCCGCACGTTGAGTTTCGGCGCTCGGATGAACAATAAAAACTTCGAGTCTGAGATTTTTACTGCTAAAAATAATATAATCCTGTAGATATGTCTGCTGACGTCATCTGGTTGTTTTAGAGACGGTTTCAGTTTTTATTGTTTTCTTCAGAAAAGCTGCGTGTTTCAGTGTCACAAACACCAAATGTTTTTTCATCAGAACACACAATTCACATTCGTCCCCGCCCTCACCCCTCAGGTGAGAACGCAGCACAGACGACAGATAATTTTATTTTTTTGTGCTAATTTTGACCTTTTCCCGTGCATTAGGCAGCGCTAACAGCCCTCCACGAAGCTCACTCAGTGACGACGAGCTCCGTGAAAGATCAAACATCGTTCCGTCTCTTCCCAAACCTCCCTGTGCCTCCTGACAGCTCTGGACCCTCTCTGCAGGTCCGTGTCCTTTCTGTGAGCAGTATGTGGCAACTTTCTAACCACTTAAGCCCATTTGAAGTGCGGTCAGCTGCGTCTGGGAGGTGAGAGGGGCACACAAAGGCTTCCTCTGTCCTGTCCTCCATGAATATTTGGCTTTTATTCAGGCTCAGGTCCACCCGTCTCCCAAACCGAGCCTCCAAAGTACTCCGTGTGTCATCCTCTGCAGCGGGAGCACTTAAGCTGCTCGGTTTGTCTTCATGATCTTACAATCTGTCAATACAAAAACTGGCTCCAACTGTTGATTTTATAGAACTTCATCTCAGATTTGATGTGGTAGTAGCTGAAAGTCCTTCCATAATCATCACTGCCTGACTGTTAGAAAATATCTCCAGTGGCCTTTATTAATAAAACGCCAGATCTGGTCTGATCTTGGAAGCTAAGCAGGGTCGGGCCTGGTTAGTCCTTGGATGGGAGACCACCTGGTAATGCCAGGTGCTGTAAAACCAATGTAGGAGCTGCGCCCACATTGGTCACTAGGAATAGAAAACCTTTGACCATAACAGGTCGTAGGTCACCTTCTACAAGGATGTCCATCATCATAAATATAATTATTATTATTATAAATTAATATAATTAGCTTTGAAGCGATACATGAAGAACTGAGGAACCTGCCATACGAGCTCGTTTGCGATGATTTCTGACGAGAAACCTAACAAAACAACCGCTTTAAACTTTTAATTTTTGCACCGACCGATTTTTATAAGAGACTGTACTCCTGTCTCTCACTTCATCGCTCATCACAAGCGAAACAAATCTTCCAGTCGACCCAGAATGCATCTTGGGTGTGCTGAGAAACATATTCATCACTCAAATCGTGGGAAAAGGAGGACATAGTTTTCGGAGGAGTCTTCAAATTTGGACAGCCTTCAGCACATCGCTGTGACGTAATCCTTCAAAGAATGCAACCCCGGAGTTTGCGTTGAGGCCGTGGCGGCCATCTTGAATTAAAACTAGCGGTATGCGTCCCGTCTTTCAATTGTACGAGAATTTAGTGAAGACGATCTCTGAGCAAAGATTGGGATTTCTGGCTTTCTGGCTGCTCAGAGTGTTAATCCCATCAGGTGCAGGTATAATCTTACAAAGCCTGTTCTGTGTGCGTGAAACCACTTTCTGTAGCTGCAGGAAGTAGATCTGCAGGGTTAACGGTGAAGACAGAAAGTTCAAAGCCTCTAGTTTGTGACTTTTATTTAAACATTACTCAGAATCCTGTTGACACATCAGCCAGTCGCTCCAGGCCTTTTATACTTCACCCATGTGACTTCGGCTCGCTGATATTCATCATATAGAGCTGAGGCGGTTCTCGCAAACAAGCACAGACACACACACACCCCCCCCACGCGAGCCACACACACCTGGCCATCTGCCAGCCTCTCCTATGGAGCAATGCGGTGTGAATTTACGCACATAAATCAGCCAAGGTGGCAATTGAGCCAGAGACAGAGGAGGCTTTTTATTGGCCTCATAAAAACAGATGCAGAGGTATGTTTCTCTCATGTGCGCTGATGGCTCGGCACACCTCACCCCCCCACCCCCACCCTCACACAAAGCCAGTCGCTGCACGTCCCGTTCTCCACAATTTGTTGGACACGGCGGCGTCCCGCTCAGACTGACGAGCCGCCCGCGTCAAACTGCCATAAAACAAGAGAAAAGACTCAGATGTTCTGATTTCACCACAAACTTTGGGGTTTTTAAAACACGACGCTCGTATTAAATGTCTAGACAAATGTGTAAATATATATGTTTTTCGATCACAGGCTCTTATTCGGTTGGAGTTGGTCGCTGTTGGTGTTATTATCGTTCATCTGAATGCCTTTTAGTTGCACTCATACCCAGCCCTGTGGATGTCTCCTTTCAGAAAGACTCGTATGGAATGATTCATATGCTAATGGTTCTTGGGTAATGCTTTTATTAGGATGCTTGTTACCTTGTCAAAGGATTTTTGTCAAGATGCAACAAGCCGCTGATTAAAAATGATTTGATTTCACTTGACTTGCATTTGCTTTTTAATCACCAGCTTGACATAAGAATAATACCGTTTCATACAACACATCTAAGTGTTTTTGAGCAAAGTAACACTCCAGTTCTGCGCGTGTGTGTGTGTGTGTGTGTGTGCGAGGAGCATGCACAAGTGTGTGTAGACAGATTTTCTTTTTCTTTTTGTTCACGTGAGCTCAAACAAACGTGGTTGTGTTTTTCATGTTTGCAGCCGCGAAGGGAAGACTGTAACAGCGTGAGACCTGAGGACTGGAATCCCCGAATCCCCGTGGGCATCTCACCTGTGAGCAAACAGCTTGACCTTCTCACCCTCCGCCTGCAGCACACTCAAAAAAAACACCTCATGAACCACTGGAAGAGTTGACGTCCGCAGATGATTTAACTTTGGAGCAGATCCATTTCATCTGACCTCAGAAAACAAACATTTCTCTAACAGTTTTATAGATTTTAAGCGAAACTTTGATGTGATTGTTCACTATTGGACCTAGATCTGTTTATGTTAGCAAAATATCTCATAAAGCACTGGGCAGATTACAATGAAACTCACAGTTAACCCAATTCAAGATGGCTGCCACAGCTAATTAACCTTGGCCTACTCAAAAAAATACCTAGAATTTTACGAATTTTATAGACATTGAGCTGAACTTTGGCGTGGTAGTATCTGAGAGTCATACACAGCAGATACTCCAAGCACCAACAGATCATGTGGAATACCACAAGATCATCAAAACGACTCAAACTCCATCTTTTCTCAACATAAAATGATCTCAGTCCAAACAAAATGCTAAAATTTCATTAATTTTTATCATTTTTTTCTAATTTTTGCTCATTTAAAGGTGAAACCGGCGCCTCTGCCGAGCGAGTGGAACGGCAAAACGGAGAACTGCATCCTCAACATCAACTCTAACATCTACGATGAGATCCAGCAGGAGATGAAGAGGGCCAAAGTGTCTCAAGCTCTGTTCGCTAAGGTGGCTGCCTCCAAGAGCCAGGTACCAAAACACTCAGCCCAACACCTGAGAAACCACAAACCGAGCGTTTGATTGTTGCTCAAAGGTTGTGACCAATATCCTTCCAAGGTCCCAGTTTAGTTAGTCGATTACAAACTTGGCATCAAACAGACACTAAAGAAATGAACACTAAGCACCAAAAGTCAGTGAAGAAGCTAAAACTGAGGTGTTACAGTTAACAGAAACCGAACACTAGCTACAAGCTTAAAAAGAGCAAATTGTTGACATAAAGCAACAAAAGGTCAGCTAAAAGGAGGAAAATTTTGCTGAAAGTACAAAAAAATGTAGTAAAGCAGCAAACTGCTAGTTACAAAACAGCAATAAGTCACTAAATGCCAAAACTAGTGAAAGGCAAGATAGAAACTAAAAGTAACATACATGCAATTAAAATCAAACAGTATCAAAAGGCTGATTAAAAGAAACAATATGCTAGCTAAAAGTAGCGATAATTAGCAAAAGACTAGCTAAAAACTAAAAGTAGCACAAGGAAGACAAAAACAAAGCCAGTGCACTGTTTTAAAGGAATTGAAGAGATATGTGTGCTTCTGTGGAAAAAATATTTGTAAATCATGTAAAAAGTTAGGACAAAGCTAAACATGATGTTGGTGTTTGTCCTGCAGCCAGTTGGAGTTGTTGAAAGTTAACGTAAAGAAGCCGGTTCAGTAGATTGGTCAGTTTGCGTGTTTCTGTAAAATAATCTGTTTGAACCTGTTTTTACAAGCTGTTTTTAATATCTGTGGTTTATTAAGACAAGTTTGAGAACCTTTGATCTAATGGCAACAATCAGGACTGTTTGTGTCCAAATAAACTAATCCTCGACCTTATTTTACCTTTTTAAAACACTCAGATCGCACACTTCCAACACAACTGTGATAAAGTTCATATAAATCATCCAGATATAGAAGTATGACTCATAAACGAGCCAAAAGTTTCAGTTAAATAAGTAAAAGTCCGTTTTAGTTGTAAATAAGTGAGTTGAGAGCATCACATCGATGAGTCATCAGCGTAATGTTTAACATCTTCTTTATTGTGGGTTTGGAGTTCAGTGGCTGACGATGTTTCAACACCAAACAAACCTGTTTATATTAGCTTTGCTCCGTAAGATGATGGGGGGGGGGGCGTCGTCTTCTCACACAGAACAAGCCTGTGTGTGCTGGAAACAGACAACTAGAGAACACACACCACCAGTTTAACTTTTTATTAAAGCAATTAAAGCGGCGAGGGCTCGCGATTAAAGGTTTTCATGAGTCTGTCGCAGGCAGAGCTGGAAAGATTTCCACAATCGTGCCTGATGAGGAGGATGGGTGGAGAAACAGATCACCAAGGGCGGAATAATCTCGAAATATCTGCAAAGGCTTTATTTTTTTCTTGCTGATTAGGATGATTATACCCCCAGATAGCTTTGTTTTACCAAATTGCAGTTTGATGCACAAACCACTGTTTTTGTTAAAGAGTTCAAAGACTCCTTGGAATGACGGAGAAAGAGAAAAGGGGGGAGTGCGAGTCTCCCCAAATGACGGTTTGTCTGGGAACTGGTTTCCACTGTGCCTTCTCCACCTTCCTCCCATCCCTCCGTCTTGCCCCTCTACCTCTGCCTTTCCCCCGATTTCTGCCTCTCTTTCACGTTCCATTCATGGCAGGCGGGTGTGAATGTGAATTGAGCTGCAGATAAGAAGTGTGCTAATTATGCCTCTGAAAAGGGGCCTGTGAGAGCACTTATCTCTGGCTCTATCTCGTAATGGGCGCTTCCCGGGCAGCTGGTCTCCCCCCTTACCTCACCAGCCGCCATCGCCACAGCTACCAGCACCTCCGGACCAGCCAGTGCTCCAACCAGAACCTCAGAACCTCAGAGGCTGAGGCTTCTTTTAGGTGTCGGCGACACAAAGTCTTTAGGAATCCCACTGTTGGTTTTTTCTTTTAAAACTAAATAAATTCTGTTTAAATTTCCTTAAAGTTCATCGATCTGTGCCTCACATTTATAACATTTCATCATTTCTTTAAAACATCTGTAAAATTTTCCCAACAAACAAATCAGGTGCTGGAAACAGTTTAGTTTTTAAATAATAAAACAGTGTTTTAGCTTCTTATATTAGTTTTTGATGTTTTTTCTGCATTGTAAATAACAGAAATTACATTTAATTTAAACGCTGTCTGAAGCTGATAAAAGCTAAAAAAAATCAAAATGTTAGCTAAAATGTAAAAGTAGTAATGGGCTAGCTAAAAGAAGCAAAACATATCAAAAGACTAATTAAAAGTAAGAAAAGGCTAACTAAATGCTTAAAGCAGCTAAAAGCTTAAAGTACCAAATGCTAGCAAGATGCTAAAAGCAGTAAACAGTTAGCTAAAAACAGCAAAAAACTAGCTAAAATTCCAAAAACGTATCTTATAGCAAGGCACATCAAAACACTAGTTAAAAGTAAGAAAAGGCTAACTAAATGCTAAAAGCAGCTAAAAGTAACAAAAGGCTAGCTAAGAACTAAAGAATAGCTTAACTATGTCTAGAAGAAAAACATTTGTTCTAAGTAGCAAATTGATAGCTAAAAGCTACCGATATGCCGAACAATGATTTCAATGGTATAAATATTTGTAAATAAAGTTAAATATTTAAAAAAATAAAAAAGTTATAAAAACCAAAATTCAAAGCAGCGAACACCTTAATAAGTTTAACGTTTTGATGATTTGAAAATTTAAAAAAAGCACAAAAACAATAGTTTAAATGCTGAATCAGCGTTTTTGTTTGACATTTAAACTTAGAACAAACAAGAGAAAATCCTGTTTACTTAAGAAATATGAGTGTTACTGTTAATTTTCTTTTTATGTTTTAGAAACCAATAATGGTTATTAATTATTTATTAAAAAACAACAGTTCAGTCATACAATAAAATATTTAATCCAACACTGTGAGATTTGTAAGAAGAGGCTGGCTTTAAGGCACAGAATTGACCTTCCATTCATGCAAAAATGTGTAATTTCCTGCAGAATTAATATCTGGGGAGGCAAAACAAGTAAGTAATTAGCACCGAGTCTCTGTCTGTTTAACCCAGCTAGACGCTGCTGATGAGGTTGCCAACTCATCTCTACTCGCTCACGTTGAAAAAGGCGAAAAGTCGTAGCTCTAAGTGACTGGAGGGTTTTATTTCTCTCAGATGTGAGGCGTTAACGTTGGTTTTTACATTTTTTTAAATATTCTATTGGGCTTTTATAAATCAGCATCATGAAAGCTCAGGTGAGGAGATGTTTGCAGCCTTGTGAGGTAAAATTCTCCGCCTCCATCGCCTGAATAAAGAGTCCTGGCAGCAGGGAGCAGCGGGGACGTGGCTGGTGATGAGGATGGAGGATGGGCTCGACTGGCACCGTGCCCATGTGGGGTCCAGGGAAATAATGGTTGGGGGAGGGTGACAGAGAGGCCTCATCACCAAAGCTGGCACCGTCCTGTCAGCTCAGCGGATGCTTTAAACTCTGCCCAGGGCTTCCCAGCATGCCCTGCAACATCAGATGACCAGGATAATGTTAGTCTTGCGCGCAGGGTGGGCGTTTATATCATATTCCAAAGAACGTTTGAGAAGCAGCTGCAGCGAGAGGACGTGAGACCCCAGAAATCAAGACAGAAACCTGAAGAAATCCACCGGGTTTTTTTCCATCTCCTGAGTTGCAGTAATCAGTAAACTGATTGGTGCACGCTCCGCTGAGTGTGTGTGTGTGTGTGTGTGTGTGTGTGCACAAGCCGTAAGGATGTGAGGTTTTGTTGCATCAAATATAGGTTTATGTGTTCAGGTTTAGTGTGCGCCGCAGTGTTTGTGTGTTTGTTTCTGGAACGCAGCCATTCTGTTCTCTCTCAGGGCTCGTAACCACAGCAGGCCTCTGCCAGACCCTAACTACCCCCCCCCCACCACCACCACCACCACACACACACACACACACACACCCTTCTCTCTTTCAGATATTCAACGTTGCATTTCAATCACTCTTTTACTGCCACATATTCACAGTAGTAACTATAGAGCAGTGAATCTAACCCTGAGCCACATTACTTTATCAGATTAATGCTTCTGACTCGCTTCAACTATTTATACATTTTCTGTAATTCATGCATCCAATCTGATTTACTACGAGAGATATTGTTTGCTCTTTGATAAAAAATCAGAATCATTATTCATGATCCGTTCCTGTATGGTTCAAATGCTCCAAGAACGCTCCGTCTCCATTTAGCTTCAGGAGATGTCAGACTTGGAGAAAACAACATTGTGCTGCTGGTTCGACTCCAGCTCCGGCTCTGCCAGAAACAGACCCCCGTTTTTTTTGTTTCATTTTTGCCTGCAGAAGCGGCGATGATCTGAATAAGTTGATATCAACGTTATTACTGGCTGTCGGGCTGCGGAGCTTTGTTTTCGTTAGCAGGGGAATGCTAGCCTGGCAGAGGGAGCAGCTAATAATCAGCTGAGCGATGGGTGGTTTTCGCCATGGGGCGGCGTGGAGCGGGCCGGGGGCATTCCTCTGACACGACTTTAATGTCCAAACATCCCCGACACTTCCTGAGAGGAATGGTGGAATCAGAGTCCCTGCTGTCACAAAACAAGCGCCCTGGGAGCTCTGCGCACCGCGGGGCTCAAAGCCCTGCGACTCCTCAATGACCAGAAGAGCACAGATCACCGTCGACCCCCCCACCCCCCACCCCTCAGTCATCCTCTCTCTATCTCTCCAACACTCACTCTTTCTCCCCTGGAAGAGGCTACGCTAATTAGCCAGGCTCTAATGAGACAGAATGGCAC
>JARVJO010000305.1:1675797-1698297 GCA_031762555.1 Cynodonichthys magdalenae
TGGCAAAGAGCTAAAAGAAGCAGAACACTAGCTAAAAGCTAAAATAGTAGACCCCTGGCTAAGAGCTAAAAGAAGCAAAACACTAGCTAAAAGCTAAAATAGTTGACCCCTGGCAAAGAGCTAAAAGAAGCAGAACACTAGCTAAAAGCTAAAATAGTAGACCCCTGGCTAAAAGCTAAAAGAAGCAGAACACTAACTAGAAGCCAAAAGAAGCCAAACACAAGGTGGATGCTATAAGTTACAAAAGGCTAGCTAAAGTAGTTAAAGACAGCTAAAAAACTACCACAAGCTAAAGTATCAAAGGGCAATCTAAAAGCTAAAAGTATTAATAGGGAGATAAAAGCTTAAAGTAATTAAAGGTAGCCAGAAGCTAAAAGAAACAAAAGTTGAGCAGATACTAAAACCTAAAACTAAAGTATTAAAAACTAGTTTCAGATATGATGCTATAAGTTGATGTGGTAGTAGCTGAGAGTCATCTTCAGTCTTTTCTCAGCGTGAGATGATTTTAGCTCTGGCATGAACGACGACAGGTGATCTGTGTTTCTACGGGGACTTTTAGTTTTTTCATTTTGAGCCGAAGCTTTCTGTGGTTCTGGTTGGAGATCAGACGTGTGAATTGAAGTCGTCCTACTAAAAGTAACTCTCACTTCTGTTTCTCATGCGAGCGTGGGTCATTGTTAATAATCTTTATCAGTCACAGGAAGTTCCTTCAAGACTTTTACTTCCTGTCGTGGTGGTTTTTTGTGATCAGGGTGGTTAAACTGTCACATGGGAACCTTTCTGTACTTTTCTTTATCCTCTGCTGGTCGAGCTGCCTGTTGTATTTATTTATAGAGAGCCCTTAATGAACTTCAACAAAACGCAGAGCACGCCGGACTGAAGAGCCCTAGATTTTTGTTTTCTGGAACATATTTGAACACTTTAGCAGCAGGGGCAGCAAGTTGTGTGATCTGATGGAGAGCAGCCGGTGCTCGTCGGCTGCGTGGAGAGGCTCAACAAATTACATTTCACAATAAAACAGGTTTGTTAATATCACACCAGTGTGGGATTGTGGAGCCTTTTTATACAGTGAAAACCATAGAAACAAACACATATGTAGCTTTATTTCTGTGTACAACTCCAGTTCTGAAGAAGAGATGTTGTCAAAAATAGAAACAGAACAAAAACAACATCAAATGTTGAAACTAAGAAATTTAATCATGTTTTAGAAAATACAAAATACAATTTATTCACATTTATTCACAAAGCAAGATTTTAAAATTGTCAGTTGAGTTCAGAGTAAATAAACAAGGCCAACGAGGAAGAAGAAACTGCAAGAGTTTGTGGATGATTCTTAACAGAACAAAATAAAACAAAAAGATGTTTCAGGTGTTTTGGATTCCCTTCTGTGTTTCTGTCACCTCTCTGATTGGCTAATCTCTTAACTCTGTAAATTAAAATATTGATGGAGGACAACAGAGCTACTTTATGAAAGGAGAACCTCAGCTTAACTTGTTAGCTTTTGCGTTAGCACCTGAGCTAATACATATATATTGTGGTATAGTGTTAGCATATAAGCTAATACATACTGAATATAGGGTGATATAACATTAGCGCCGGAGCTTATATATAAATATAATGACATTAGTTTCCAAGCTAGCATTATTAGCCTGGGCACCAACACTATATTGCCATTAATGTTTGTGTATTTATTAGCTCAGGTGCTAATGTGAAAGCTAACAGGCTAAGCTGAAGCAGCTCTATTGTCCTCCATGCATAATTTCAGTTACAGGCTGAGTCATTTCCACATTCTTCTGTCTGTCAAGACGCTCAGGTTTAAGTTCTGATCATCAGATTTTGTCTAAGATTAACCTTAAGGGTGAATAAGAGTTCGCAACGGAGGAGATAAAAAGCCTTACCTAGTGAACGTCATCATTTACTCTGTAGGCTTTGTGTTCGCGTGACAGTGACATTTTTTTGATTTATAAAAACTAAACATCCTACAGTATTTTTTGTCTTTGTTTTACAGTTGAAGTAATTTACAAATCATTGTATTCTGCTTTTCATTAGATTTTACACATTCCTTCAACTTTTAACTTAAGTTTAGTTCTATAGACTTTTTATTTAAAATTGTAAAAGATGGACGTCCTAACTGGTGTGACTGTCCCTCTCTTTCCGTCTCGCTGCCTGTTCTGTGGAAGCGATGCAATTAGACAAACACAAACAGAGCTGTTGAAGCTGCTGTGGAAACTGCTGACTGTCCTCCGTCCTCCGTGCTGCCCGGGAGCTGAGTTAACTGCTGCTCAGTGTGCTTAAAAAAAAGGTGAAGTTTATCAAATCTTTTACTTCAGCCTGGTCTGTTCCAGCTAACGTTAGGAGCTGTTCTGATCAATCGCAGGAAGGAGTGAGAATAAGCTAATAAAGTCTCCGTACTTTATTTCATCAAATGGACTTCCTGGCATTGAGATGGAGTTCACGTCGCGCCTTTGTTTGATTGGCTCTGCTGCTTTGGGTTTAATCCTGCTGGTTTGGGGAGTGTTTGAGTTGGATTACTCCATCGTTGGGCTTGGGTACTGTTTCTCTGGCTTCGACAAGATGGTGTGCGGTTTGTGTGTGTGTGTGTGTGTGTGTTCTTCAGTACCGAATCAGCTGAAACCACAGACAGCCCAACCGGAGCGCCGTCCAAATCCCTCTGCATGCAAATTAAAAACGCAACAATAAACGTGGCAAAGGAACAAGGTGGGCACGCAGGCTTTATGGCCCCCTTTGCTCCCCCACCCCCCGCTCTCTCTCTGCCTCCCTCTCCTCTTTATGTCTCCCCCTCTCTCAGCTTCCTCCAAAAGCCCTCTTGGGTTTGATGTGGCTTATGGGAGGAGTTGGAACAGGGGACGACCAAACTGCTGAGTTATCTCTTGTATGCAGTGTGGCCTCTGCGTGTGCGTGTGTGAGAGACCAGCATCACGGTGTAATCCCGTGGAAATGAAAGGTGCTGCCGCGCACTGGCCGGGAGATTACAGCGTCGCTCTGCCACGATGCACCGCCGGGCTGAGAGAGCATCCCTCTGAGACACACACACACACACACCTCGCCACGTCCACCTCTTCTTCTTTTACACCTCCCTCTCCTGCAGCTCCGTGTCATTTCCTCTCGCTCTTACTCACGCCGCTGAAGTTCAGGTCATCGTGTTGGACCACGTCACCGAGTCCGTCTGTCTCTGCAGCTGAGACGCCTCGCTTTGTCCAAACAAACGTTTAATAAACAAACAAAATAAAGAAGAGAATTTTCATTTCCTGCAAAAATGCTAACGTTAAAGTGGAGCTGCAAATGTTAAATAGCAAAACAGTTAATGCAAGTTCAATTTGAAATGCTGAGAGAAGCATAAAGCAGAATTTAGCAGAAAGGAGCAGAATTTTAGCTAACATAGCAGAAAAAAGCTAAAGTTAGCATAAAATAAGCTAATTGTAGCAGCCATAGATTGAAATTGGCACCCAGATGGTGAAAGTGTTGTAAAATAAAATTTAAAAAAAGCATACAGTACAAAAATGTGGTAATTTGT
This sequence comes from Cynodonichthys magdalenae, assembly GCA_031762555.1. Lineage (NCBI taxonomy): Eukaryota > Metazoa > Chordata > Actinopteri > Cyprinodontiformes > Rivulidae > Cynodonichthys > Cynodonichthys magdalenae. Next base: position 1,679,333 of record JARVJO010000305.1, read on the forward strand.
TGTAAAATAGCTAAAACAGCCAAAATCTGCAGTAAAACAGCTAAAATGTAGCTGGAAATTCTTTAATTAGCACAAGGAAGAATAAGGAGCACAAGTTTGCTGAACTTAACAAAATTAAGCTGTAATAGTTACAAAAGTGTATTTAGCTTTAAAAAGCTAACTTTGGCTAAAAACAGCTGAACATTAGCTAAAATTAGATCAAATAGCTGAATATAGCAGAAACCAACTGTATGAAGCAGAAATAGCTCAAATTAGCAGAAAAAGTAGAAAATAGCAGAAGAATAGTAGAAAAGAGCAGAATTATAGGCAAAATAGCAGAAAAAAACTAAAATTAGCAAAACAGAAGCTGAAATTAGCACAAGGAAGTTAGGAGCAGAACCAGAACAAAAGGTGCTGTAAAGATTTAGAAACATTTTTAAGGATTTTAAGGATGTTGAAAACGGCTCCATTCAGTTTCAATGGGGAAAAATGTGGCTGAAAAAGTGAAATGGCTAAAAAAAATATATAAATAGCTGAAATACCAAAAGTCATAGCCAGAATGTCCTGAAGGAGCTGAACGGTTTTGATAAATGATTTGTTAAAATATCACAAAAATTGTGGAATGAGATATGTGTCAAAAACCTCACAGAAGAAAAACTGATGTGAAGAATTCACACAATAAAACTCTTTCCAACTAAAACCAAACCATCTGTTTACTGTTTGATTAGAATAGATGTTTCAGCTGCTTTGGTTAAACCTGTGATCTTATTGTGACATCACCTCTGATCTGTCTGTGCTCAGATGGTGTGTTGTGAGTGACTCTCAGCTACTACCAAAGATCAGCTCCGTATCTGTGAGCTTCTCTGAGTTATAACCCTCTGTGTTGATGATGAGCTGTGCCAGATTTATTAAATTAGTTTGACTCCAACTTGTCCACTGGTTCATGAGATATTTTGCTAACAGACAAGCAGAGTTGATTCCAGTAAATAATGGATAAATAAAGTTTTAATGATGAATCTTTAGCTGTCAGTTCAGGATATCATGATTTCACTCCTGTGTTCTGCCAGCTGACGTCAGCCTGGCAGTCGATCCTCGGGTTCTGTGTGTGTGTGTGTGTTCTGCGTGTCTCAGCTCTGTGTTTCGTGGCCCTCTGCTGGATTATTTGAAACACGCGAGTCACTGGTTCCTCCCAGGAGTGCTGCTCAGTTTGTGTGTGTGTGTGTGTGTGTGTGCGTGTGTGCTTCTCGTCACATTGGAACGTTACTTCCTGCTGCGCAGCTTGACCTTGAGAGATTCATGTTTTCATCCTGAACAGTGGCAGAGAAACAAGCTGCAGGTTCAGCTCCAGTTTCTATAAAAACATTTTAAATTGTTTCAGGTTGTTGTTGTTGTTGTTGACTTTTTGTTGTTGTTTTAAATTAAAATAAAAGGCCCGTGGAAATGCCTGTCACCCGCCGTCCTTCATGCTGAAGTTTTAGACAAATTGAAGTTGTGAAATGATAAAGTTGTAGCTGTTTTGTTGGAACCTACACTGCAGATCTCCCTCTGTGATGTGAAGGAGTCTCAGCTACTACCACCCAAAATGTCATCTCAGTGTCTAATGATTTTATCAACAAACACTAACAGGTAAAAACCAGAGGCGTTTTAAGTATTAAAATAAAATAACTAAATAAAAGTAAAAATAATTCAACACAAAACAACTTCTACTTTATAAGAAAAGTACTTAAATAAAAGTCATAAAAATGCAGGAAAGTAAAAATAAAAGTACCAGTTAAAGAAAACCCTTTATTTTATTTGGGTAAAAACAATGGAGGTAAAATTTCTAAAAAAAACATAATTTATCTCTGAGAAAAAAGGAAAACCCAGAAGTCACAATAAAAATGACTCTTCTGTAAGAACAAAGTCTTAGATTAATAAAAACAAACTGGTTCTAATCAAGGAGTAAATTTTATTTTTTAAATTTTCTGCAACACGGTTCTTGGTCGAACTTTAGCAGCTATGAGCCGAACCCAGACAGAAAGTACGCACTTTTAAATGCTTTAAATTCAAGGTTAAACTATTATTTCTGAACACAAATAATTTATAAAACTGATAATTGTTTTAGGAAATCAACAGTTTTAAACTCCTTTCATGATGAGTTCTGCTCATTTTTGAGTTCATAGTGCGTAACGAAGTGTTAAACTTCAAAGTAAAGAAGTAAAAGTATCATTTTTATGTTTTGAATGTAACAAAATAAAAATAAAAGTTCTGATTTAATAAAAAACGTGATAAAATACAGAGTAGTAAAGGTACACCTCGGGCAATAGAGCAGAAATCAAATATTGGTCGACTGTTTCCTGAGTTTCTGTTCAAAATAAATAAAAAATAACCTGTTTTTATTTTCAGGGTTGGCTCTGCGAGCTGCTGCGCTGGAAGGAGGACCCATCCCCGGAGAACCGGACCCTCTGGGAGAACCTCTCCATGATCCGGCGCTTCCTGAGCCTCCCGCAGACCGAGCGCGACGCCATCTACGAGCAGGAGAGCAGCGCCGGCCAGCAGCACCACGGCGAGCGGCCGACGCACCTGATCCACATCCCCACCGAGCAGCTGCAGGTGAGCAGGGGGGGCGGGGCCAGGTTCACTCTGATTCACCTGAAACACTGCAGAGATACAAGCTCTGATGACAAGTCTGTTAGCAAAATAACTCATGAACCACTGGACACATTTTGATGAAACTTTTAGGTTTTTATAGTTTGATGTGAAGCTAAAACTCATTTGTCTAATTCAAAATGGCCGACACATTATTAAAAACACAAAAACTAACATTCTGTAAGTTTTACTTTTATTGAGATAAAATGTTGTGTGGTGGTAGCCGAGAGTCATCCACAACACATAATCTGAGAGTAACTTTGAAAAATAAAAACCATCAACTAAAACAAGGATCTGCAGCCGTTATGATCATTTCTGACATTTCTGCTTCTTGACTCACTAATAAAATGTGTTCAGAGCCACAAAACAAGCTACAACTCTGATTATCAACCTTTACAGACAGTGGAGGAGACATTATAAAACTAAAAAATATGTCGTGAATTTGATTATTTATTGTTTTTTTTTACACATCAGTACAAATGAAAAGACTATCCATGTAAAGAAGAAAACAAATGTATATAGTTTATACCAAATTTCATAAAAACTAGTTACTGAACTATTCAGATATTTTTTTCTAATTCTTATTATGTAGTTTTCAAATTCTTTAAAGGTAATTCTGATGGATTTGAGAGAAAAATCATAGAAAGAAGTTGGATTATTTAAGTAACAACAGGCTAACCTGAGCTAATCAGCATGTTTTACTTTTTGTATTAGTATTGATCCCATATTTGGATACAAATTGATTTCTGTTGTGAGCATAAAAAACAAACAAAATATTCTGTTATGTTTGGCCACAAAGAGCCACTGCAGAGGAACCAAAGAGCCACACGTGGCCCCCAGAGCTGCAGGTTGCCGACCCCTGAACTAAAACAACAGGCCTTTAATTTTGATCAATGGTTTATCTAATTGAAAATAATTAAACTATTAAAAAAAAAAAGTTAAATTAAATCTTTGCAACCTGAATGAGTTTTCAGGCTCTCCCTATAAAACCAAAACAAAATCACCATTTTTGTCCTTTTCTACGTTTTCAGCTAATATTCCAGGAAAAATAAATAAACAACACTTAAGATTTATAATGAACTCTTGTAAATGAAAACCGCAGCAACACTTCAAAGTTCCCACTTTTCACTGAAAGCTGTTTTCAAAGATATCATTAGGCTGAACTTATTTAACGGAGCTGCTTTATTCCAGACATCTGGCGTCTGAATCACAAACAACACAAAGGCTCCGTGAGCGGCAGAAACATCTTAATGAAGAACAATAATTCTCCTGTTAAAAGTCCTGGTTTGTGTCGTCGCTGCCCGCTGCTTCACAGAGAAACCGTTTAACAGGATCGGATTCCTGCGTGTAAACAGAACCGGTTTCAGTTTGATCAAATCAGATTATTTCAGGCCTAATGGTGCAGATCTGCAGTCTACCATAAAAGACCAGCGTTTAAATACTTTTTGTTTTTCCTGACGCCGCGGCCAAACGAGCTCACATTTGCTGAACAGGAACCAACAAAGCTCAGAAAAATAAAAATCCCATCTTTGGGTTTGTTTCTGCAGCTGGTGCTGCTTCACAGACTCTGTTATGAAACACCTTTCCACAGCGTCTGACTCAGGCTCCTAAATAAAACTGCAGCCATTTTGCGAAGGGTCAACAGGGACCACGAGTTGCCCACTCGCTCCCACCCCTCCAACCACACAATGAAACATTTTATGAGCAGTGTGTCGTGTGTTTACACTAACAGGACTGACGGCGAGGGGTGGATGCTTTCCATCGGCCCGCCTCACTTCCTGAGCGTCTCTGCTGCTGCTTTCACCTCCATGATGAAACACCTGCTTTTAATGAAATGACTTATTAAAGCAGAAGTACTCAGTATCTTACCTGTCGTAGATAGCTCAGGTTTAAACTCTTCGGCAGGTCTCAGTTTCACTTCACACAAACATTTCAGCAAAATGATGATAAATTCCCTCCTCATGTCCCAAAATCTACAATAAATCAAATCAAGTTTTGTGAAAAAATTTTTAGAGGCTGAAAGGCTGCAATATGGTCGCTCAGAAGCTGACTGGACGCTGCGCGGTCACGTGGTTGTTCGTCGTATGTTATCGCACACTCCTTCCGTAGCCCCTCGGAAGCTCCTGGGAAACCCCTCCCACTGCGGTATACATCACCACACGGGAGAAAAAAATAAAAATCAGACCCGTCATCGACCTTATTTGTGCACAAATCTGTCGCAGTTTCTTCTCCACAGTTTTTGTCAGACAGATTCCTTCGTGCACAACGTCTGTTTTATCTCCATTCATGAGTTTTTGACCGTTTGTCGATCTTTATAAACGTCTGCTTCCTGGTAGCCTACAGCAGTCGGCTTCAGGAAGCAAGTCATTTTTTTAGTTTGTATTTTTTTTTCTAAGCCAGCAGTTGAAGCAAAATGTATCATCCAAGAGCTTTCAGCACAAACGAACACGCCCACAAACTTCTGACCAATCACACAAGTTCTTATGTGGAGGGTTGTGACAAGAAGCTGCCGAAATGTCGACAATGTGAACAAAACAACGCAATTTTCATCATGAAACTGCAACAACAATCCGATTTTGATTTTCGAAGTCTCAGCTACAATGTTTGCAACAATTGCTTTTTGCCATTATAATGAATAAATACTTTATCTACGGGTTGTTTAAATATAAAATATAAAGTTAAAGAATTTTTTTGAGGCCCTGTTTAAGCAGCAACTACAAATAAACATGATTTTCACCTTTAAAATCCTTAATTTTTTATATTTTTCCTGGGAGTTAACAACGTGTTTTTATTTCCAGCTGGTAAATCTTAATTTCTAAATATTATTTGAGGTCCTCATTAGAATAAAGTAAAAACAGGATTCGGACCAAACATCAGTGATAATCCTGATAAGAAACAAATTACCTCCTGATGTCAGGATGTAGCTTAAACTCTGGATCTGAAAATCTGCTGAGATGAGTCACATATTTACACAAAATCCAGTTTAAACTTGTCCTGTAAAGTCCAGCTGATCTAATCTAATCTAATCTGTGTCTCCAGTCCCAGCCGACTCAGGCGCAGCAGCACCAGCCCTCCCTGTCCCTGCACCCCTCCCAGCCTCTTCTGTCCCAGCAGCCCTTGCATCTACAGCAGCCGATCCCCGGCCCCCGGCTGCCGCCCCGCCAGCCCTCCACCGCCTCCCCGGCCGAGACGGAGGACGAGGGGAGCCGCGGGGGCGGCATGAAGCCCCGCTGCGGGGGCGGGAAGATCTCCCTGGAGGCCCTGGGCATCCTGCAGAGCTTCATCCAGGACGTGGGCCTGTACCCCGACGAGGAGGCCATCCACACCCTGTCGGCCCAGCTGGACCTCCCTAAGCTCACCATCATCAAGTTCTTCCAGAACCAGCGCTTCTACGTCAACCACCCGGCCAAGGCGCCCAAAGAGCCGAGCAGCAGCAGCAACACGGCGGCCAACAGCAGCGGCGGCAGCAGCAGCCGGAGCAGCCCCGCCTTCGAGGAGGAGCTGACGGACTTCAGGGAGAGCGGCGAGCTGCTGAAGGAGCTGGACGAGAGCACGCAGACCAACAGCACCGTCTTCTCCATCAAGATGGAGGAGCAGCTGGCCCGAGGAGCCGAGGTCCAGGCCGAGTCGGAGCACGAGGTCAAAGAGTAGGAAACCCCGCCCCCTGACACGCCCCCATGATCCAATCACGAACCCAGTTTCCTGCTGCAGACTCAGACTGAAGCCTGAGCCGAACCCACGGGACGGTTCTGACACTGGAAAACCCGTTTCAGACTCCACGTGTACTACTTTTTGAATTTTGTAAAACTTGTAAAGACTCATGCATCATTTTAATAATCTGCACAAAAACATTATTGTAAGTATGTCGCCGTGGATATTTTGCTGGCTGCACTCGATGTACGTCGTTTTACACTGACTTTTCTTTTCGAGCTACTGATTCTACTCAGAAAGGAAAAAAAAATCAAATAAAAAAATCCCCAGGAGTTTGATAGGTGTTCTGTAATATTCTACTGGAGTTTGTTTTTTAAAAACAGCGAATGAAATCAAGGACCAAGTGGTTGTAAAGGCCTTAATGTGAGGTTTAAAGTCTGGATCCTGCTGGAGGACGAGTCCAGCTGTGTCCTGGAGATCAGCTCAGTCTCTACTTATTACTTGTTAGGGAAGATATATAATATAAATATATATAGACATTATATTGTAACTGTAAAAAAGAAACTATGCCAACAAATGCCTTGTACTATACGGCACTGCCGATGTTAGATTATTTTGCAGAACCTCCGTCACTGTAATTCTGAATCGCCACACTTAGAAATGTGAATTAAAACGACGTTTATGTTGTCTGACCTTATTTATTTGCCGTGTTTCTGATGTAATTACAGTCTTTGTTTTGAAACTTTTGTTTTTTATTTTATTTTTTTAAATTCCACCGTTTCTGTTCTATTTATAAAACGTGATTTCGACGGGCGGTAAAAACAAAAAGTGTCTTAAACGTCTTTTTAAATGGAGAAATGTGCTTTAAAGGTCGCCTATAAAGTGCTGTATGTCGAGCAAATCACGCTAGAAGCTTCACAATTATCGTCGTATGCAATTTTTACTATCATGCAAATAAGCTTAGGTTAAAAAAACAAACGACTAAACTATAGAACATGGAGAGAAAAGAACATATGCAATCTGTGTGAAAATCGATGTCTGCGATGTGTCTTCCTTTGGTTTAAACGACTTGATTCTAAAAGCTCCTGTGTAAAAAGAATCCTGTACAAAAAGTTTCTTTTTTTAAACGCGTCTGTGTCGACGAGGACGCCGGTTATTTTGTTACGACTGACTGTTTTTCTAAGTGTTCCTCGGTTCTCTGCAGAAACTAGAAGTGGTTCCTGATTAAACTGTTTGTATTGTTACACAGATTTCTTGGCATTAACTCGAACGGAAGAGTTCGAACAATGTGAAGTGTTTATAACGAGGTGCAGCCGGATGTGTGTGTGTGTGTGTGTGTGTGTGTAATAACTGTAAATATCACATCTTATGAATCACTGTTTATTATTTGTAAATATATTTGAAGTTTGTGTGAGAGCTCGCCGTGCCTCTTCCTCTCTGAGCGACTGTACCTGCAGCTCTTCTTCTGCTCAGTGTATCTGAAACACCTGTGAAAACTGAAATAAATAAAGTGTGAGGTGTGAACACCTGGACTGGGGGAGCGGGGGGGGGGAGTCGAGATGTAAAAAAAAAAAAAAAAAAAAAAACAGCGCAGGTGTCCTGACCTCACTGTGAACACCAGGTGAGAAAACACCCCTCACCTGTAGGAGAAATGTTTCTCTACAATCCTGATTTAAAACAGAACAGCAAAATGAAAATGTGAGAAATATTAAAAAAATAAAAGATCCACGTTTGTCAGACACTCAGGGGTTTTTGTCAGAGGAGGCAGATATTGAGGAGGTGAAAACGAGACGTGTTTTATTTTACATTTCAGCAGGTTATAAACTGACAGGTGCCAACAAACATCAGCATTTTATCAGAATCAGCGTTTTTAACTTCCAGGATGAGATCTTTATGTTGAGAAATTCAAGTTTCAAAATAAAAATACAAGAAATCCACAAAATAATTTTTTTAAACTCAAAATCCCTCAATCAGAATCTAAACCTGCAGCTCATTTTACATCTCTGATCTGTTTTTATATCTTTTATTGTGTTTTTATTTTTGTTTTGTTGCCTGGTTGTTTTAAATCTGCTTTTTTTAAACTGTAAATAAAACTGAGACTGATGCACACATCTTTCTTTAAAATGTTAGTTTTTTTTCCATTTTTTTATGTTTAAAATGACCAAAGAGCTTCAACCAGACAACAAAACAACACAATAAATGATCAGATCTAATAAAGACAATCAAATAATAAATACACAACAGGAAATGAGATTTATTAAAATCTGGAGCTCTGTTTAATGCTGGTCTTAAGACACTAAAAATTATTTTTTAATCTGGATCTTAGATTATCTTGGGGAAACTGTCTGTTTTCTTCTTGGTGTGTTATTAGGATTTAAAAGTTAGCTGTAAAAGTTTAAAATCAACCCAAAAAAAAAAAGGAAATGAAAACCTGGATTATGTGTTTTTTTGTTTCGGCCAGAAGACAAAGACCAAAAATATAAAATTACTCTGTTTGTTCTGATGAACATCAACTAAAAACACTTTTTTTTTAAATTTGCAGCAGATTATTTGATCTCCAGTCGATCTTTTTTAGCTCCTTCAACATCAAAATCAATACGTTTACTAAAAAAACTTCATGTTTTAGTTTTCAGGTGGTTTAGAGCCGCATGAATTCTACCTTAAGATATTTTGTTTCTTAAACAAAAATTACAAAAAAACAAGAGATTCTATCTGCCAGTTTAAATTAAACTAAAACAAGGTCTCAATAAGGGCTGGATAAAGACCCAGATCTGCACCTTCAGTTTGTCACAAGGTGCACAGAGAGAAAAGGTCTTTAAAAAGGAAACAAGTTGGAGGTTTCAGCAGCAGAAAGTTGCTGTTTGAGCTGGAAGCTGCAGGTGAACCTCCTGCGTTAAAATAATGTCTGATGAGTCTCTGACCCTCTTACCTCGGGCCATTTGGGTCATATTGTCTTTAAATTATTAGGCTGCACAAGAAGCTGAGGTGTTCCTGCTCTTTTTGGAGAAAGAAAAACAACCAAACAAACATCTTTTTGTGATATTTGCAGAAATCTTCTGTGTAAATAACCAGTTTCCACATAAAGGTTCCAGCTGACGCACGTGTGGTGGAGCTGTGAGGGCTTCTAAATAAAACTCAGTTTGGTCCAGTTCAAAACAGATGTTGGTTTTCAGCTACATGTAAAAAAGAAACAAAATAAACCTGTTAGCTTGTCATGTTAATAGGTTTGGAGGATTAATGGTGAAATAAAATGTAAAAGCTACACCTCTACACCCAGAGGAGCCTGCTGAGGTGGTCCAACTGGGAGGAGACCTCAGGGAAGACCCTCAACACGAGCTGGTCTGAGAAGACCTTGAAGTCCTCCAAAGAGGTCTGAACCTCTATGATCCAGCCCCCGAGACCTGAGGATGGATGGAAGTATGGAAAAGGTAAAAACTAAACAAAGCAGAAAAACAAGGCATGTAGTATATAAAATCAATAAATGTATTTTTAAAGATGTAAAAAGTGCATCTTTTACAGAAACGCTCAAATTCATAGAAGTCTTACAAAGTGAATAAATAATGCAGCTGAGGTGAGTTAGTCCAGTCATTTAATTGATCTTGTGTTGCATTAAAGATGCACATCTGCAACGTGAATGTATTCAAAGACTGTAAACCGTTCATGCTCCACTGAACACAATCCCCCAGAGAACACAGCAAGACGTCAATCAAAAGTCAACGTTTTCACATCACAAACTGCACGAAACACAAGTTTTAGGTTTTATGAACATTTTAATTGTGCTTTTATTTAAAGTTTGTGCCACTGTAATCAAGACTCATTGTTCTGGAAGCAGCCACTGTTTAATAAAAAAAACAGCTCATAGCTTAGTAAAAGTAAAAGTTTGTAACCTAAATTCCTGCAGTGGTTGGTCCCTCTGGTTCTGCAGGAGTTTCTGGGAGGCTGACTGATCTAATTGTCCTCACAGATGTGACTGACTGCACATGTGAAGGTGTGGATATAAGGCCTGCAGGATGAGGCTCGACTTGCAAAGCTTTGGGTCTGTTATATTTTACTTTTGTGTAAAGAGATGTGAACTGGGCTCCAACATGAATGAAGGTGTCATCGTTTTATGTGGAGGTAAAACATAAACAAGTTACATTCATGCACTTCAATATGGCGCACACAGTTCAGTCTTTATTAAACTGTTTTTTTTTTCATGCAAACGTGTTGGGTTGGCTCAAAACAAACAAGTCAGGAAGGCAAAATATCTAAATAAAACTAGCTAAACCTTTTTGTTAATATAGGAGCCAAAAATCCAGAGGCCCTGAACAGACCCAAGCAAGAAAGAAAAAGCTTTAAAAATGTCCAGTATGATCTCAAACATGATAAAATTATGTGATCTAAAACATTCAATCTTTGCAAATCTATTAATTTCGGAAATAAATAAAAACAAAAGCAAGACTCGTTTATAATAGTGTTTTTTTAAAGCTAGTTTCCGTGTTTTCTGTTAAATTAACGCGCTGGGAAAATAATCAACCAATCAGAAATGTTTGTAGGCGGTATCTAGGAAGGACGGTGTTTCTCAACCAATCAGATTTGGAGTTGGGTACGTTGGTCGGTTTTGTTTGAGTCGCGCGGGACTAGAATACCTATCGTCATATAACGGTGAAGGCAGTAGCTAATACCCTGAAAATAGTAACAAATATAATTCCGTCTCAAAGTTATCGGTGGCGGTTTTTTTTTTCAAAAAGGCAACTGCGTGTTAAAAAGAGGCACTTTTGTAAATTAAAAAAGGCCGACTGAAACCCGGAACTCTGGAGCTTTCTTATGCTAGCTTTTCCTTTAGCAACTCCTGTTAGCGCTGTTAGCTGAAAGCTACTTAAAAACAAGTACATGATAGGAACTTCCCTCTTTAATAGACACATTAACGCATTGTTAATAACGTAATCTAAAAGGGTGGATTTCGTGTTCAAATGAACATCAGTGGTGAGTTAAACTTTTCTTTTCTTTCTGTGATTACTGTTGGAGTCTGTTGAACCAGTTTGTGTTTGCACACGGACTTGTATAATGTTAGTATTTAATCTTTTTTTTTTTTTTTTTAAAGAATGATTATTTCTCCACAAGTGGCATTTATACATGTACACATAGACACAGTGACATGTGAGACAAACCTATCTAAATATTAAAAATAAGACTACTACGAGAGTATTGGCAACCTTGCAAACATGTGATTAAATACACAGGGTGAGATTAAATAATGAATCAAGGACCAAAAAGTCAAATTGATGAACATTTTTATGATTTGTGAAGGAATTTGGTGGCTTTGCAAAGACAGTTTATTAATGTTGAATGCCTAAAAGGAATGCTTGTCACTCAAAGGTTTAAACTTGTCCTCAAGATGCCTTCTCATTGTCTTTATTTTTAGTGGTGAACTTATATATATACTTTGCACAAAAAGTAATAGAATTTGTGTTTGGTACCAAAAAAAGATAATTAGATTCTCTGGGCAGGTTCTTCTTCAATGAAACGTTTTGTTAGAAGTAACTGAAAAAGTCTCTTGGAGGAGAGATGAAAGAAGAACCCATCCAGAAGATGTACTTAACTTTTTTTGAAATTGTTTTACTTGGATTACTGAAATTCATCAGGACACTTTGTGTTTGGTAGATTATTTTTTTGTTATAACAATGCCTTTTGGCAATAAATCTTATAGCGGGCACCTGATTGGCAGCACCTGGAGGAAGGAGAAGCTCAAAACAAGTGTCAATAACAACAACATTAGCAGTTCGACAGAGAAGGCAAATTTTTCATGTGTGCAACTGGCATACTCAGCTTTACTGCTCATCCCACAAATGCATGTTCCTTACAAATGTAGCACCGTTTAAAAGACTGATTAACAGACTTTCCAACAATATAAGATTTATTGCCAAGATTGTTACAAAAAAGAAGTAATCTAACCAACACATTTTCTTCCTTTTTGTTCTCAGTTTTTAAAGGAAATAATCAATACTTTGAAGCAACTTGTCAAAACTTGGCCTAAAAATATTTAAAATGGTAGGAAGTGAGTTATGTCTCAGCTGATGAAACTTGTTCCACTTTCTGTTGATTGTGTAAAGATGCTGCAGATGTCAGTCAGTGACCTGGAATCACTCGGTTGTTTTCTTTCCGTTGACACATCAACATAAACACGCTGTGTTAAAAGTCTGCGTCAGATTTATCGTCCGCCATCTTTGCTGTGCTTCTGCCACGTTTGTCTCCAGATTAATAGGGACGTTCCGCTCAGGTTGCTGCGGCACAACGTTGGCGGGTCTGGCTTGTGCCGTGGAGTCCTCTGCGCCTACCCATGAGCCCTTGGGACTGCACAGTAAATCAAACAGGAAATGCAGCAGAAAGCCTAATAAAGTTATTTTAATGATTGCAATCTCCGTGGGATCACCGCAACATAAATTGGAGAGCTAGTCCCTAAGACTTTTTTTTTCTTGTGCTGAGCTGCCAACTGTTTGGATAAAAAGAAAACCACACACCTGGATTTCTACATGTGGGGAAGCAGACGGTTAGAGGTGTGGAAATTAATAACTTTAATCACAGAGTCACTCTTTGCCTTCCAGGTTTCAGGAGACTAGATTAAACACAAACCAGTGCGGGGGATTCAAACTGTCCTACTGATCACATTAGTTCAGCAACATCACACTGAATGTGTCTTCTGATTTATGGAAACATAAGCTTGTGCCCATTTCTTATCTGCTTTGATTTTATTAGCGCAGACTAATTTTGAATTATTTGGTTTTCGTAAATCTATTACAACACTCGGAGACGTAAACATGCCTCGTCTGCTGGTTCCAGACAGTTTAAGCTGCTGGGAGCAACGTTTTGTGGCTTTTATTTATCTTTTGAGGGCGACACCTTTTAAAGCTGGCCTTTTTGTCACACTTCTGTTGGAAGTTGAGATGCAGCCGCAGACCTTCCACCTCTGTTTACAGTTGAAGCATCTTGAGCAGAAACGTGTTGAAGCGGACAGATGGATCTGTTTAGCACTTCAGCATCTTTAAAGTTGGAGTCGGAGCCTGGAGTTTGTTCACTCGGCTCATGCTTCAAATAGATTTTACTTTCAATGCTAATCTTTTTTCAGCTGATCTCTGTGGCTGAGGAATAATGTAGCTCTGAATGCTGCAGTTTAGAAAAGGCAAAGTAAAGACTCCTATTGTTGCTTTTTTGTCTCCTGCCATAATGTATCTCTCTGTGAAGCCTTCAGTTAGTATATTCTTCCCTAATATTTCACTAACAATCAGCTCATCTTTATTTATACAGTCTGCAGCCTCTTGTTCGTTTTCTATGATTTTAGCTGAAGTGGCCTCTTGCGGTTTGAAGTGCTCATTGAACTCGTTTTTTCTCTTCTAAACCTGTTTCACCACTTTCATTTTAAAACAATAACTCATCGATGAACAACACCACTCAGCAGGCGCCACTCGTCACGATGGTTCCACTTATGCATTGACCAAAACAGACTCAACAGCAAAAGTTGCATCACACATTTTTAGGGCGATTGCGCGTCAAAAGTGCCTCGCCACTTCCAGGTCTGAATTATGTTTAATAAATTCTGTTTTTTTATATTTAAAGAGGAGAGAGGCGTCAGCCACGCAGGAGACAAACAGCTGGATTTAAGATAAGTTTTTACCTGAACTGACCATTTAAGGTTATTACATCAAAACACCTGTTCTTCTGTTTCCAACATATTTTTTGTTTTACTTCTCTGCTCACAACTTGGAAAAAAGCCGTACAAGAAAAAAACATCAGACCACATCTCAGACATTTTTGCACTCATGGCTCGGGAATAATTTTCCATATCATGACTGTCTGAGGCTTCTACTCTGTCAGGGAGTGACAGAGACAAGTGTATGGTTACCATGGTGAACCTATTGAGTAGGTTTGTAAGAAAATATTGATACACTAAAATATAGTAATGTTTAATTTCCTGGTAATGTATCGATTGTCTAAAGCCCTGTACATACATGTCAGCTGCTTTGGATGTTTACCTGTATAATGAGCCCCAAAATCTGCAATTTTTGCCAAAAATCCTTACACACCTGCGGGGGGGGGGCTGCTGTCAGCCACGGACATGACAAAAGCTGAGAAAAGAGAGCGGAGGAAGTGGAGAACTTTATTCTAGTCTTATTTCTTGCAGCAAAACCGGTTGGAAGATGGTTATTTGATTATTGTTTTTGTAATGTCTTACAGGCTCTGACATGTTAAATTAATCTGAAACTAACATGTCAAGTTATATGAATTGTTCGTAATTTACACGGATTTTCCATCCTTTTGCAGGTGTACGGACGTAAAGAGCAATCTCACAGACTATTTTTTAGCTTTACAGATTTTTTCCATACTTCAGTTTAAATTTTATTCAACATGTCAGAGCCTGTAGGACATTAAAGAAACAACAAATAACATAAAAATAAGACTAAAAATAAGTTCTCCACTTCCTCTGCTCTCCTTTCCCCCAGGTGCTTTCATCTCCGTGTCCGACAGTAACCACCCCCCCCCCCCCCCGGGGTGCGAGTGATACGGACTTTTTGCAAAAATTACAGATCATTATACAGGTAAATGTCCGAAGGGGTTGACATGCATTATCTGAGGTTTTGAAAAAAATCTGTGAGATTGCTCTATACGTCCGTATGCCTGCAAAATGATGGAAAATCTGTGTAAATTACGGACAATCTATACAAGTTGCCTGTATCAGTTTTGTAAACTTTCATGCCAGCGGTTCATTCTTGTGCTGTAATTTAGCATCCGACCACTAGTTGGCAGCAGTCAGGCAGCCATTTCTCTCCTCCACTTCTGAGGAGCCAGCTAGCTCCAACATTAGCATTGTAAATAAAAATTTGCATTAAGAAACGATGGCTGAATCTTAGCAGATTAGACCAATACCCGCTGCCTTCAAAGCTAGGTAGGGTTGCCAACTGTCCAGTATTACCTGGGATGTCCCGTATTTTAAGCTAATTTGAAGTGTCCCATACAGGACCCTCTTTCTCCTCACCGCAGCCTGCAAGCAGAGCTGTCACATTACGACAGGCAGGTAGGCATTTGTCTAGTACCTTGAGCTGTAGGGGGTCCCCAAGGGTCGGTACTAAATTGACTAAATGCAACGACCAAATGAAACACTGAGGGCATTGAAATGACTCTGGTAGCAGCCTCATTTCATGTTAGTTTCATGTAGTTGTTAGTGTAGTGTTGATTTTTTACCCTAATTTCATAAATGACCTGTGGTTGGCCACGTTTATTTCATGAAGACGGAGGAAGGCATAAAGAATAAATTGTGGCGGCATGGATAGAGGTGGGTAGTGATGTCACAAACTCTGCTCCCTGTTTTTTTGTAACTTTTTTTTTCTTTTAACCTCTGTAAATTTTGTACATTTTGTAAGTGGGGAAATGGGGGGTTGAAAGCGTCGGCACTTCTTTCCAAAATCCTACCTAAATCCTGCTAATGAGTCTCTGGCAGCAGCTTTAACTTTTGTTGTTTTTTTTTTAATCTTACAGATTAAAATCATGTTACTGTTGGGCTTTTATGAGAAAAAGTTTGTTCTAGTTTTTGATTCCAAAACAAACCAAAAAAAAAAAAAACTAGTTGTAACTTTTAAAAATTTTAATCCTAAATTCAGTAAATTTCCAGAAGCTATTTGCATTTGTGTCGGGGTGTGTATCAGTTGGTTGCGACCCTCCACGCTGCTGTCGCCTCACGGTTACTGATCTGTACGGCAGCCGAGGTGCGTTTCTTTCTTCTGATCATAACTGCACGGTGACAGATGGGCAACGGTGGAGTGCCAGTATACTGCGTGCATGGAAATGTGCTCGCACCGTAGTTCTGTGCAGAAACGGCTTTAAAGCAGTAAGTTTTTTTTTTTCTTTCTCACCTTGTTTGCCTACGAAACGCTTCCATCTTCAGAAGCAGGAGAGAGTTGCACAGAAATGGTCATTAGTTCCAAGAGAGACTCAAGTTTGAGATATGAATAGCTGTAAATCTTTCCCGCCGCAGGTGAATGGAAAAAAATTGTGACCATTTTTTTGAATCGGAGAGCATCTCCGCCAGGATAATGGAGCAGTTGCGAGGCCTCTTGCCACCTTTCCCTCCTTGACAAGTAAGCATCAAGAGAATGGAAAAGAAGCCGTTAAATTGCCTTAACAGCTGTGCAGGGGATGAATAACTCGTTAGCTGTGTGCATTTTAAGTCATCAAATCCCGAACCCCCTCACCTAACCCTCATTTGCAAAGGGGACAGGAGGGAGGTGCTAATTAAAGTGATAAAGAGAACAAATCTTATCAAATCTGGCACTGGATTTTTATTTTTTCTTAGAGGTTAGGGTGGAGGTGTTGGTGTGCGGAGAAAAAAAAATCCACTTTTACATCTGTATTCTCCAACACTCACAGGGAAGGTGCTATTTCATGTTTAATTAATTAAGCAGTCTCTTTAACTGTATCTTGACAAACGTGGTGCCAATTAGTGTGGAGAAATTGTTTATTGTTAATTAATGGTTGATTTCTGAGGGGAAAGAACTTTTCTAGTATCAAACCTTTTTCCAACTGTTAAAACAAAGGAATGAGCATCAACATCTGCTTTTCCTGTCACTTGTTTAAGTAAAATTTGCTGCTGGTTTCCTCATATAGGCAACTTTTTACTAATTGGTATTTTGTAATCTACAGATTCTAAATTTATATATAATAAAAAAGCTCTTAAGCTTCGTAATTAAAGCTAAAACAAGATTTTTTTTAAACATACATTCTCTGATTTTCATGTCAAAACATTAATTTCTTAAATTACTTAGGAGCAAGTTGCTTAATCTTTGAATATTTCCCATATTTCTTCAGCCCAGCTCAGTAAATCCACATCAGCAGTGAGTCATGTGTCACTCATGAGACCAAATAAAAGCGGCCTGACCTCGACACGCACGCCGATTTTCAGCACTCAGACCCCACAACGCCACAGAAAGAAAAATGCCTTTTGTTCCTCAACACTTCCTCCCATTGAATCCACATGCGAATGATCTTTTTCTCAGGGATTACAGTCTGCCGTCATCCTTCAATTACCATGTGCAAAGTGAACGAGTCCTCCTAAAATAGCTGTGTAGTGTGCTGCCGTGCCTCTGGTGCTGCTCTGCTGGTCTGCTGGAAACACTTCCTGATGTGTCATGTCGTTGGTTGAGTTTGAGTAGCAGAACCCTTGTCGAACACGGCTCGTGGCTCGTACTCGTAATGAAGGTACAAGCTGAACACGACTCTCTTGGTCAACAGGATTAGCACTCGGTTATGAAGTCCTGCATGTGTTTAATTTATGTCTGCTGGGTGCTTAATCGTGTTGAGAGGGGCCTTCCAGACTAAATCTACTCTGCATATAATCAGAAATTTACAACTTTTTTTCCCGTCTCTGGCGTCGTCCAGAGAGGAAGCATCTGAGCGCCGGTGGAATGAGGACGAAGAAAGTGTGCGTGAATTTTAATTGTGCTCGTTGCAACACAGCCGGCGACTGCAGTGACACACGCCGGCGTTCCCTAAGGTATAAAAAATTTAAAATCAACTAAGTAAAAAGGAAAGTTCCCTTAAATGGGGTGCAGGAGTGGAAGAGGGAGGGGGTGGCGGTGTTGCATTGGCATATCCAAATGAAGAGAGCGGCAGAGACTGAGGGACTCAATTCCCCAAAGATGGTTTATTATTCCGTGCTAAAATGAAGCAGGAGCAAGGAGCGGTAGTCAGCGATGCGTCAGAGTTGCTCTTTGAAGACATTAAAAAGCTGAACGCACAACAAAGACCAGATGTTCCAACATGCCTTATTTATGCACCCATCAGCCTGCTTCCCATGTCCACAAAACACCAGCATATTTCTACCTTTTAAACACACAGCCCACTCTCAAAGAGTGGGTGATGTTTTTTTTTTCTCCACACTGTGTGCAGAGTGTGTGTCTGTCATCTGGAATTGTGGGACAATCTGTGAACATTCCTGATTTGGCTGCAGTTGAAAATTAACAAAGTGGAAACCGGAGTTCTTCTGTTTGTGGAAGACGATGGGATGATGGCTCCGAGCGGCTGCACGGGAATCGTACCCTGATCTGAACACATGCACAACATTTAAGTCATTGATTAACCAACATAAATCTATATGACCTTAACTTTTATTAGAGTTCTAAAATTGTGTTAAAAAATGAATTGACTTCTACGTGCAGAATGTAGTCATTTATCTGATACATTCAGGTTTGCAGCTTGCAGGCCCATCGCTGACCAGAACCACATGAAAACGCAACGACCCGACTGTCCGAGAGTGATCTCAGCAGAGCTAAACTTAGCTTATCGCTTCGTGTGGTGTTTTGTTCCCCCAGGCAAGATCTGCCGCCCTCACCAGCTTCCTTCTTTGTTTAGTTTTAAGTGACAGTATTTTAAGTAAAACACTTTGATTTCTGTTTTTCTGGCTGCTCTTTGTTAAAGTTAAACATCCTGATGCAGATCTCCACACAACACCTGCCTGTTTTACTAATCAGCAGCTAAATAAATGAAATTTAAAGTGTTTGTGACATGCATTTCCTACAAACACAAAAATCACAATAAAACATCTTAAAATACAAACCTTAGGCATAATGCACGATTTGTTTCATAACTGGCATATTTTAATTTTTAATGGCTGGTGCAACAGGAAGTGACAAGAGGAGAACTCTCAGGTTTTTTTCAAACAAACCGACTCTTCTTCAGAT
>JARVJO010000305.1:1700797-1710350 GCA_031762555.1 Cynodonichthys magdalenae
GAAGGAGACGGAATGCAAACTTCAAACAGAACCAGGGATTGAACCCAGGACCTTCTTACTGTGAGGCATCAGTGCTAACCACTGAGCCGCCATGCTGCCAGATCCCAGATCCCGGATCCCAGATCCCAGATCCCAGATCCCAGATCCCAGACTTTAAAGTAAGAACAAGTCCAGCTTCCCTGCATGCTGATCCTAGTACGTTTTGAATGTGTTTGAACATAAATCGAACATAAAATAATGTTATCCTGAACTATATCAAATGGTGCAGCTTGAAATAATTTACTCCCCTAGTTTTAGTTCAGATATATTGATTAGCAGATCTGAAATGCAGGTATGCACTCAGTGTAAACAAAGCACTCTGCCAAACGGCTCCTCTATGGAAGTCACCATTAACTTCAGCTGTTTCCATATGTAAACAAAAGCATGTGATACTGGCAAAAATAGAATTTAAAGATGTTTTTTGACGACACACAATGTGGGTTTAAAGAAAATAGAACTCATCACGAACAGTTTAGTTAAGAGAGTAAAGAGCATCAATTGTGAAATAGATTTACTCTGTTAACTTTCATGTTGACGATAAAAACGCACGGCTAAATAAGACGTGTCAACGCCAATGTAAATATTAATTTCCCCAATGTTTACATTAGAGATCCGCGGTCAATTAATAAGCAGATTGATGCGCACTCCGAGGTTGAAAAGTCAGCAGAGAGTAAACGGGTTGATCTTGTCTACGTGCCTAACAGCCTCTAAACAGACTGTTTGTCCTCTCGTCACGAGCGCTTTGAGTGGCGCTAAAACTATTTTTAAGTCGAATCCAGCGACCTCTTGTCTGCGTCTCTGTTTCCGTCAGATAATTTCAATTAATCACAGCAGCTTTAAGTAGCTGGCGAGTGCGACTTCACCGCTGCGACAGCTCGTCTGCTGATTAGGTTTTGACTACAGTGGTGGAGCATGAGTCTATAGTCCATTTCAGTGTGTCTGTGTTCATATCTGTGTGTGTGTGTTTGTGAGGCCAAACAGTCCAATGAACGCTCGCACATGTTTGTAATGGCAAAAGCTGAGAAAAACACGTCGAATCACTAAATTTAACTTTGTGGCGCAGACACTGCTCGAGTTCTTTATGTGTTGATAAAACCACAAAATCAACAACTCAAACTTCAGTGTTTTAATGTTGCAGCTAATGTGTAGAATGTGTCATTCAGAGAACTTTTACCACTTGTGGTAAAATACTTTTTTTTAAAAAAACGTGACTAAAACAGAAAATAGCCCACGATTATCAGTGCGATACGTTTGGGAGCGACAATCGTGTTATTTTGGAGCCGTTTGCTGCAGCGACCTGATGTGTGCAGACATACAATAGAGGGTTTATGTGACAGAGGTCACGATCTCTAAAACCACAACAAAGTCTATTGACGCCTTCACAATAAATGTCCCACGAGACCCCACCGCTCATACAGAACGTAGAGCGGCAGCTGATGTCATTTGTTGATAAACTGCTCTGAATAGAGAGAAATGATGCAGATTTTAGCTTTTTTTTTTCTCAAAATCCCCTCATTTTATAAAGTTGCATATTTAAAAAATGTTCTTTGGGACGGAAGAAATGTAAACAAAGTTAAAACTTTGCTGCAGCTTTGTTTCTGACCAGATGTGAAGCAGCTGCTGTAGATCCTGAAAAACATCCATTTTCTTTACTTGCTTTTTCTTGCCGGGGGGGCTCGTTCTTCCTCTTTCATTGTGCCAGAGGCAGGAGACACTCTGGACAGGTCTCGAGTCCATCACAGGGACACATAAAAACAAACCTTTAGATAATTTAGTTACCAATTAACCTAACATGCATGTTTTTGGTTTGTGGGATTAAAAACCAGAGCAGAGAGAGAGAACACACACTGCCCGGCCAAAACCCCCCTGGATGTAACTAAGCTCTATGATGAGGGGCTGCTGCAGGTGGTCCGGTTTAGGTTCAGCAACAGTTTGAGCTCAAAGACTGAGGTCAGCTGACTGAATATACTGAATGACCAGGTGATTCCAGCAATGGATTGTTTCTTCCCTGATGGGACGACCATATTCCAAGATGACAGTATCAGTATTCATCGGGCTCTTATTGTGAAAGAGTGATTCAGGGAGCGAGACATCACGTTCACTCATGGATCGGCTCCACAGAGAATATTTGGGATGTGCTGGAGAAGAACTCTACCATCATCAATGATAGATCCTGGTGAAGAGTTAACACTGGATGAAATAAATCTGGTGACGTTGAAGAAGCTTATCTAAAATATGCCACAGAAAACGTGTGACGTAATCAAAGCTAAAGGTCCAACCAAATATTAGAGAATAACCGTTTTTTTCAGCCAGGCAGTGTAGTTTATAATGATGTATATTTCCTGTTAAGTAGGAAACTTTTCTTTAAAATCATCACAAAAGTCATTTCATGATCAGCAATCAGCTGATATATTAGATTTTTTTGTGATTAAAGAAAAACAAATGAAACAGCAACTAGGAGTTGTGAGTGAGGTACGACTGACTGAACGGTGAGGTTTCAGAACTGTGCAAAAAACAGGCAAAACTGACGATCTACAAGATCATAAAAATATACCTTTAAACATCCAATTACATTTTGTTAAGAGAGAGTTGTTACAATCAAGGAGATAAAGATGTTTGTGAAACTTAGAACCAGCTTGAAGGAGTGGTGTACTTTAATTCAGGGAATAGGATTACAGAATAATCTGGAAGATCAATGTGTGTTTCAGAGAATGGTAGAAGTTGGTTTGTTGAATAAATATGAAATAGTATAAAGTGGATCCATAATGTTTGTTGTTCATCAAGGATCTGATGAGTTTGTGTCTTGAAGATTATTTTAATTTTTTAAATTTTGTTTTTGGAAAAAAGGGGCTGATAAGATTTTTCGCTTCTTTCTCCATTTGAGATTTGCCTTTTGTTAAATTGTACATAGAATTTGTTTTGTTTGTAAATGAATAAAGTCTCAATCACTTCCTGGTCACCTGCCCTCCTTCACCTGGGTGGCTTGTTTCTCAGCCGCCCCACTGCACCATCCTCAGCGTCTTCGCTCCGAGGGCTCAATCAGGTCATAGTTTCCTGATGTAAATTAGCTTAAGGCTAAATCTGGTGCAATGCATCAAATGTCTTTATGTTTATGTTTTAGCTGCACACAGTCCTGATAAATAAAAGTGAATGACACTTTGTAAATCTTTCCAGACAAAGCTGTGACGGCTGAGGCAGCGGACTTTTTGTTGATGGGCGTTATGGCATTTAACCCCCCCACAGTGGCAGTTAGTATTTTGTGATGGAAGTAGCTGAACAGATGTTCATAATAATAATAATAATAATAATAATAATAATAATAATAATAATAATAGAACAGTTGCATAAATTATCAGAGTTCCTATATTTTAATGACTATTTCATATTTTGAAAATCTTTGCCCATAATAAAAATGTCTCAATTACTAAAGAGTAAAAAGCTTAGAGTTAAATTTAGCCATCAGGATTAAAGGACAACTAGACACAGAGATCACATCACAGCGTTTCCTCTCAGGGAATGTTAACACAAACTTAATGCACAGTTGCTGCTGCAGAGATCCATATTTCACCCCCCCTCTGTGGTTCCCTTTAGCTGATAATCTGCCCTCCACCTCATCATACCTCCACCCTGCTGAGTCTCACACAACAGAGAGTGTAACAAACAGTGTGTGAGATAATTTTCACACCCTCTGCATGAAGAGGAGAACAGAGGGATTCAGTAAAAAGAGGTCAAAAATGTGTGAAGTCTAAACAAAGACATTTTACTGCACTCTGCAGACGGTACGCTCTCCCAGCCTGTCCCCTGGATGAACCCACATTTGGGAGACAGGTACTCGATGAGGGCAATTTATTCTCCAGCTCTCTGTTTGAAAGCGTTGGCCTGAGAGTTTTAACCCGCCACCTTGCATCACAGGTCCGCTTTGTCGTCACACCCTGATCTGCCCCCCCCGTGTAAACTCCGTCCTGCTGCGCCTCGCTCCTCTGTGACAAAAAATGTCATTTACTTCATGTTTGAATCAAGTGTGCCAGTCTTTCCCCACCCACAGAGGGCTCCCTTCTCATCATTCTGAGGGAATAATTGCTCCCACTTTGGCTAGATTTCCCTCCACACAGGGGGCAGATGGACTGAGTTTTCATCAGACTGCAGTTTTGGGTCCTGCGTGACAAAACGGCGACTGGCTGGTTGGGATTAGCGGAGCTGTCTGCGCGGCCGAGAGCACTTCGCGTGCCGAAGCGACAGCTCTGTGGGTGCCCTTCCACGCCGAGCACCACCGTGTTCCTTTGTCTGATTCTTGGGCACGCACCCGATCGGGGGGGGGGGCTTGGGGTGGCAGGAATGAGATGCCCTGCTCTCTGATGTGGTTTGATGGGGGGGCCGGGGGGGCCGGGCGGACTCGGAGCAAAAAGAAAGACAATCTGTGTTTGTCCGAGCTCGTTAGGTCATCCCAGAAGTCAGGTCAGTTGCAGATCTGAGCGTGCACTCATATTTGTGACATCATCAGAAACCTTTTGACAACAATTTCTCTTTTTTTACTTCGACACATGTGTGCACATGTGCATCTGCCCATGCAGAGAGGTCGCATGTGATGCTCAGGGCTACAGGGGTTATGTAGGTCACGGTGAATCCTCCTCCTCACTGAAACACACCATGCATAATTCAAGTCCTGTGGTGGGGGGCAGGGGTCCCGGCGCTTGGACTCATCTTGTAGTTTGGGGTTTGAGGAGCACAGGGATGGAGGAGGAGGAGGAGGAGGAGGGGCTGCTTTCAATAATAGATGGGATCATAAAGGAGTGATGACTGATGAAAGCAGGGAGGAGAGGGGAGGAGTGGGTCTGCAGCCACCCACAAAAACCAAAACTGGGGTTCCGGGGGGAGATCCAGCACACGAGCTGAGTTGATCTGACGAGGTTCACGAGGAGTAAAAAAGAAGAAACACAATTAAAAAAAAAAAAAAAAACACGAGACATCTCAGTGTTGGCTCCTTCACCATCGTTTCCTCCTGGGTCACAAAGCATGATCTCCCCGTGAAGGATCCTCGATGTGACAGTATTTTGTCTTGCAGTGGAGCCCGGTGACTGTTAGGATAAAACTCAACAGAGTTTGTGTGTAAGCAGTATCAAAACAGTGTCTGTCTCAGGGGGTTTGTCAGGACTTAAAACTACTTTATTTTGATTTAACCTTGTCTGTAGCTCAGCGGGGAGGACGTAGGGCGACTTAAAACAAGCAAACTCACCAAATATAAAGGAGATCTGTGTGTTGTAGGCTGCTTAACCAGAAAAGGTTGCTGGTTCCACCAGAAATATTTTTTTATTAAATCTCTATAAGAGCTGTGAACATCTGTATGTTCAGACTTCTAAATAATAATAATAATAATAAATCTAGCTTTAAACAGCTTTTTGAGTCACTTTAATTAAAAACAAAAACAGCTGTAAGAAACATTTCCCTCGGAGCAAATTAAAGGTCGAGCGTCTTTATACAACCTGCTGGGTTTTAATTCAAGATGGCCGCCCCAGCCCTCCACCACAGCCGACGTGTTAACGCTCAAGTGTGTGTTGAGGAAGAATCTCTTTGAGCTCGATGTGTAATTAGTGAAGTGGTAATCATGTTTGTGTTTGTGTGGTCGCTTAGCTGTGGCGGCCATCTTGAATGGGATTAACTCCTGAAGTTAATCAGTTGTTTATCTGATGGTTACTTTGTGAGAGTTTGCTTCAGATTCACTAAAGGTTCTTGAGATATTTTGCTAACAGTACACTGGTTTAAGGCTCAAACAAGCAGGTTTTACAGTGAAGTGATTGAATTGCAGTGAAATTAACAGTTTGATCTGCATATGGAGCCAATAAGACGATTTCTGCTGCTGGACTCGAGGTCACGTCTCGGTCAGGATCCAACGAGGAGAAAAGGTTGTGGATTAAGAACAAGAAGTGCCCCCCCCCCCCCATTCAACAGCTGAAGTCTGTTTTATAAGTTTGTTTTGTAATCTTTATTTCTGTCCTTGCACAGCACTTTCCACAGGGATTAGATGCTTTTCATTTTCAGAATCACATCTTTGTGTTTGGCATCAATAAAAAGAACAAATCAGATTTGTTTCAACTCAAAATGTGTTTCTAAATTGTGCTCTGATTGTTACTGTGACTGTGTTCAGTACAAATGTTAGCATAACTACCAATCAACTGGTTTAGCTAACATAAAGAAAATAAATGAATTAATGGAAAACTTAATATTTTATACAATATTTACAGTTAAGTTAGAGCAGCAGTGTTGATAAGACACAATAAATGATCAAAATAAGGTTAATGAACAAAACAGAGCTGAGTGTTCAAACGAAAGCTACTGGATTGTTTTTCTGATGAAGGAATTTTACTTCTTATTTGAGGAATTTCCTCAGTTCAAACTGAAAGGTGCAGCAAAACTTCTTGAACAATCAAATTTGAATTTGTTAGGATTATTATCACTTCTGAGGATATTCAGCAGCACACACACTTTCCTTATATTTATGTTGTTTTATTGGTTAAAAAATCATTTATCATCAACAAAGAGCTGCACTTTAGCTAAATAAACCTGACATTGTGACCATTTTCTAATTGTCTAAGTTGTTTAGAAGACAACTTGTAATTAAGAGTCCCTGTTGAAAAGAATAAACCAATTAACAGAATTAACTTGCGCCACAGAATTCAGATTAGCCACCTGCTAATTCATCCTTTTTCCCGTCTTAACCTGGGTAAACATACAGGAGAAAGGTCTACCTGCAGGAGTTTTAAGTCACTTTGTGACACAGGTCAACAGTTCACGAGTGGAAACCGTGCACGTCGCTCAGAGTTAGCCATCTGGACTGGATTAAAGAAATGAAGGGTTTGAAGCTTTTTGGAGACTGAAGACATGAAGAACATTTCATTCATGATGGCAAATCTTTAGTGAAACATTTACAAGGTTTTATTATTTAAAAAAAATGTATTAAAAACAAGCTGAAGAGCTGGAAACTATATTTAAAGCTCTGGATGGAAAACTTGAAGCCAGAGGTGCAAATGTAGAACATTCTGATTTAGTTTTGATTCTAATGAAATGAATCTGAACTGGATCTTTTTATCATTAAATGGATCAAAAATATTTTTAAATTATATTAATTTGTTTGTTTTAATTTGGATCAAATGGATTTTTTTATTGACCTGTATTTCTGTATAAAGTTAAAATGATTCTGATTTGATTGACTTGAATTAAATTAAATTCTATTAAAGAGTCCTGAATTAAAATGGATCATAATTAAATCAATTTGGACTGAACAGAAATGTGCCGAAGTTAAATTATTAGACTGCATTTCAAATGTTACAGCCTCGTCCACAGAAAATTATTTAAACTAATAAAAAGATTGTTTAATTATGCAAAAAATAGGACAAATTAAAAATTTCCACCCTTTTAAAAAATTGTATTTCCACTCTAAAAGTGTAAAAAAAGTACAAATATTTAATTAATTACAGGTAAAATACAGATAAAAATAAATCCATATTTCAACAATTAGTTTCAAAGTTTTTGTACTTTGTAAGAGAGATTTCTGTACTTGTACAGAATTTTATTAATATGTATTTAATGCATAAAGGATCTAAACTTGATCTACAGGAAGCAACAGAACCCAGGTGTGTCACAGAATAAAGTGTAACTAACAGGTACTGACTGGATCCAGTTCAGGTTGAGTCTAAAGTCTAAAAACTTCAGTTTTCAGCGGTTGTCAATTTTTTTATTTAAATAAAGTTTTAACTTAAAAGTGATGCTGAGTTAATATAAAGATTCAGTTTAGAAAGAAAAGATTGAGTCACTTCTTTCACAACCATTTTGTAAAAGTTCCCGTCTGAAAATTAAGGCTAAAACAGAAATGGGTCATTTTTTTTCTCCTGGAAGTTAAATAAATAAAATAAAAACCCAAGCCCGATCTGGCCCGGCCCGGTCTGGCCCGGCCCGGCCCAGCAGCCAGTTCAGACTCACCAGAAGTAAAAAGCACGATGGACTTGAGGCAGGAATACTCAGCAGTGTCGACCTGCAGGGCCTTCAGCTTCTCCACCTGCTCCTGGAAGACCCTGATGTGGTCCATGAAGGCCACGACGCGCTCCGCGGACATGGGCGAGGCGTGCAGGCCGGCGGCGGCCAGTAGGGGCGCCACGTGAAGCGGCATGGAGCACTGGGCGGCGTTCAGGACGAAGAGCTCGCTCCAGGACATGCGTAGCAGCGCCACCTGGAACACAGGCAGGAGTATTCAGAGTTAGTTAGAGCAGCAGGAAAAATAAACAAATGGGTTCAAAATATTGAATCAATGGAAAATATGAGGCCGGAAAAAAGTCAAAAGTGCTAAATAATTCATTTTTATCCATTTATAACACAACAAATATTGAGAGTTGTGGGAAAAATTCCAAAATATTGATTTTTTTTATATTATATTGAGAGTGCAGGGTTAAAATACAAACCATACAGTTCTATACAAGAAAACTAAACTGTATTGTTTTGAATTAAACAAATAAAGTTGAGTGAATTTGTGAGAAATTGAGAAAATATTAATTACCTGTTTTTTTCTGTAAATAATTCAGTAAAATGTAAATAAGTCACATTTATTTACTCCTGCTGATCTCCGTCTATCTGAAGTCTATAGAAAATAATATTTAAACTAATTTTAGAAAAATCCTCAAACTCGTTTTACCAGCTGCTTCTAACCCCAATTTCATGTTATGTCAATAATTTAAGACAAATTGAGGAAAAACTGCAAAAACAAAAAAGTAAAAGTAACTTGAAGCTACAAGGAAGAATGAAGAACCATAATCTTGTTCAGCTCTTTTAACATTTTTAGGAATTTTTTTTACTCAAACTTTTCCAAAAAACAAAAAAAACAAAAAAAGACTTTTAGAGCAAACAATGAAACAAAAATCCTCTTTTCATGAAAGACGTGGGGCAAACAAGAAGGAAAAATATTTGTTTTAAGCTTATCTGAACAACACAAAATACAGTTTAAGGAAAATTGTGGACGCCATCTCCACAAACCAAGAAATGTTAGAGTAGTTTTGTGTATATTCAACAACAAAACATACTGGAAAATCAACAACCAGAACTGCCAGGAAAAATGTATCCAGTCAAAAAAAAAAAAAAAGAAATGCACAAAAAGTCTTAAACTAATAATAAAATACAGCTCATGTGTTCCTGCAGCAAACTGGATCCAAACATTTTAACGGCTGTTAAGCAGAGGTTTGCAAACTCAAAAAATGACAATACATTGTTAATTTTGCCATATCAATAAAAAACTGAATAAATACTAGGAGGGGCAACGATACAGAAAATTCAAGATTCGGTTCGATACTTTAGTCTCACGGTTCGATAAATGTCTACGCTCTTCTTAACCTGTAATTTATTGAAATTATTTCTGAACATTTGTTTAACCTCAAAAGTCCAGTTTTTAAATGAAATGTTGAAACAGCAAGTTTCTCAGTGGATCTGTGCTCCACTATGCAGCCTAGGTGGAGCAGTCGAACACAGATCCACT
>JARVJO010000305.1:1722597-1734198 GCA_031762555.1 Cynodonichthys magdalenae
AAATGAACTAATATGACCAGTTCTGCAGGTTTTAAATGAACTGAAGAGACCAGTTCTGCAGGTTTTAAATGAACTGAGGAGACCAGTTTTGCAGGTTTTAGAGGAACTGAGAAGGCCAGTTCTAGAGGTTTTAGAGGATCCAATGAGACCAGTTCTGCAGGTTCTAGAGGAACTGAGGAGACCTGTTCTGCAGGTTTTAGAGGAACTGAGGAGACCAGTTCTGCAGGTTTTAGAGGAACTGAGGAGACCAGTTCTAGAGGTTTTAGCGGATCCAATGAGACCAGTTCTGCAGGTTTTAGAGGATCCAATGAGACCAGTTCTGCAGGTTTTAGAGGATCCAATGAGACCAGTTCTGCAGGTTTTAGATGATCCAATGAGACCAGTTCTGCAGGTTTTAGAGGAATTGAGGAGACCAGTTCTGCAGGTTTTAGAGGAACTGAGCAGACAAGTTCTGCAGGTTTTGCAGCATAAGATGTTCTAAAGTTTTAGACACTTTTCTCCATTCCAGACATGTAAGCCGCCAGTGCACCCCTATACCATCAGAGAGGCAGGTTTTTTAACTGTGTGCTGATAACTTCTATACAAAGACCATGGGGTTCTTAGTTTTCCAAAAGTAATTTCTAATATTATTATATATCAATATTTTGACCATCTTTACAGTTTGATGTGTTCCAGTTTAGCAAATTTGTTTTGAAAAATGACGATGTGATTTTGTCTAAACTGTAACATTTTTCTGTATTACATTATTTTGTGTCAGCACTCAGATCTTTGTTGATCTTTGGGGTCAGTTTTGACAGGATGAATGAACGTTAGATGATAAATAAATAAATGTTTGTCCAGTTAGACTCGACTCACCGCAGCTCTTTTTTGTTTTGTTTGCTGATAATGAACCTCGCTCGCTGAGATAAAACAAAGATCTCCTGGCCATTTTGAACGACAAGCACCCACAGAACGCCGTTCACATTTCAGACAATAAATCATTAGTAACAACCGTGGCATCTTGTTCCCCCTCATTCCTTCGCCACCCCCCCTCCTCCTCCTCAACCCTCTTAATGCCAATCAGAGCAAGATGGGAAGATTCCCTTCAACTCTCGAGATCCAGCATGTGTTTCTCCCAGAGGGGAAAAATTAATTCCTCCTCCTCCTCGGCATCCTCCTCCTCCCTTTTCTCCGCCAAGGTGCTCCTTTTCTCTCCTCATCTGAAAGAATACAAGAGAATGAGAACCTCTCCTGAGGGGATCCAGCTTATATACTATTTCATCCGCATTTAAATCCTCTGATAAATGTGAATGCCTTAGCAGGGAACTTGCGAAATAAAGAGAGATTATTTTCTGGAGATACTAATATTAGTCTTTTGGCATGGGGTAGTGAATACGACACCCGAGCGTGGGGAAGTCTTTTGATGGTGATATTTAATCTAGTGTAAGCATTGCTTCTCGTCAAAGGAGCGGAAATAAAAGGGAGAGGAATATGGGTTGTTTTTTTATTTACATACCTGTGAGAATGACGATCCATTTAAATAGATGACTTATCAGTCCAGAACAGAACCTCCCTCTTCCCCACAGGCGATGCAGAGGAAGAAAAATAAGTTAAGTCTGGTATTATTCTGACTGAGAGCTTTTGTTGGCAGGATCTGGTTTCTATATGTACCCAACAACTTTTAACTACTTTCAGTTAGGAAGTAAACTATTGTTCCACCTTGTTTTAAGTGTGAAGTAGTTTAGGAATTCCTGTTCTTTCTTCCAAAAGCAACATTTTTTTTTCTCCTTTAAACTCTAATATAAAAAAAGCAAGCAAAACATTTAAAATCCTGGTAATAATCTGGGTGTTTATTATATTTTTTATGTTCCTCACGGCCGTCACTTCTCACTGCGCGATGAGATGAGTTGAAGGTTTCCATCACGAGTATTCCTTTCAGGATCTGTCGGGCCTTGCTTGTCATCCGGATGAAAAGGAATCGTGGGGATTTTTGTGCTTGGCCTTAATCTCCCTAACTGATGCTGGGAGTGCAAATCAAATCCAATTATAGGCAATGTGGGCCTTCAGCCTCCTTGAGGAAAGATGTTGGAGACACTGATGGTTATCTAATGTTTTTTTTTTTTTTTTTTACTTCTTCTTTGAAACAACCAGCAGTGAGGTCACGGGAGCAGATTTCCAACCTCACTTCTTTTTTTTGTTTAGTTTCTTTTCCAGATCGTTTTGTCAAATTTTAACATGCGAGAGACTGATTAGATGAACTGAACGGAGAGTAAAGGGATTCCTGCATTCATATTTAATGATTGAACAAATGACACTTTATGATAACTTCAGGTAAAAAAACTGACCTCCTTTTTATGGCTCTTATGCATATTTTAGAATTTCAATAAGACCGTTGAGTGCTTTTACTGAAATGGCATTTGTAGGTTGAATTACAGCTGCTGCTCTTTGAGAACTGGGTGTTTTTTTTATTTTAAATTACTAATGACTTGTTTAATTTAAGTAAACACTTTAAAATAGGTGACTAGCTCATAACTACACCAAAGAAAAATGCAAGTTTATTTATTTTTTAGAGTTTGTTTATTGACTTTACAGGATATGAATCTACAAATCTAAAATCTATTTAACATTTTCTGCTTCAGGAACCTGACTGTAGCTTAGATTTTCTAATCTGGCATGATTGGTGCAAACAAGTTTGTAGCTGATGATCGTTGCTCCCTGCAGACAATCGGCTCAGTTTTGTTAAAGGAGACATAAAATTCCCACACAGCTGAGGCAGCTTTTTCTTTCAGGTGGCGACACAGACAGGAGTGGAGCTAGACTTTTATTGTAAGGGGTGGCACAGGGGTGACCAAGGCTTTTTTGTTTTAGTGGGGCACATGCAAATAAAGAGAATTACTTTTTGATTTTAAAATTCAAGATGGCCATCACAGCTAATTTCAAGTGTTTTAAATCAGCTGTTTTTAACTCTCCCGCTGTTTTTGTGGGGTCCATATGACCCCACTCATGTTTGGTGTGGGGGTGGGGTCCTCAAGACCCCCACCTGATTAAGAGGTGGTTGCAGGGGCAAAGTGGGGTTGGGGTGGGGTTGTTTGGTGGTATTTTTGGGTGGGCTGGCTGGCTCCCCAAGAGGCAGTCATGACTATTACTGGCTAGCTTTGTTAGCACGCTGCAAGGACAGCAGGAGGGTTAAAAAAATATTAAACGGAAATTTTGTGTGATCAAAGCGAAGAAAGATAAAAAAAACAGGACAATTGCTAGCCCCATTTTAAGCTAAACACTAATGGTAATTGAACAGCAATAATTCAGCTATTTTTAGACAAAAAATGCTGAAAGTTAGTGTAGCAGTAGCAAAAACAATCTACAAAAGTTTAAATGCTAATCAAAAATTCAAGATGCCCACCACAGTTATTTTTAAATGGCTATAATTCAGCCATTTTAAAACTTATTGTGCTGCCATTTGTTGTAGTCTGGCTGAAAATGATCCCAACTAAGCTAACTGCTAATGCTAATTTTACAAAGTGCTGTAATTTAGCTATTTTAAACATACGCAGCTAAAAAAATTTGTAGTAATTGCAAAATATTAATTCAAATAGAAAATCCAAGATGGCCAACAAAACAAATTTTAAATGTCTACAACTGATTTTTTTTTTATATTGAGCTGAAATTTGGTATGGTAGCTTTTTTTTCACACACTGATACATTCCCTCTGGCTCCGCCCCTGGACACAGATTCTTGTTTTTTTTCCTTCATCTCTTCCAACCAGTGGTGGGCAGTGCTAATTAAAACTTTAGTTGCGCAATTTCTAAAGCGCATATCAATTTATTTAGGTCCGCAAATTCAAAAGCGCATATGCTTCAATAATCTTAGCGAAAGCTAAATATAAAGCGCAAGTCTGTCCTCATTCATCAAAAAAGTCCAGTAAAATCATGAGACAGGTCAGTGCGACACCACCATCTCGTGGTATGATAGTTTTCTTTGACAGATTGGTTCGTGTTGTCGCTGTTTGGGGACGTGATGTGTTAAAACAGACTTTTGAGTCATGGTGTTAAAAAAATAAAAAGTTGTGGATTGCTGGTTCTGCTGCTTCTTGGTAATTTTCTTATGTTTATGGTAGGGCTTTGGTAAGAAAACATGCAGATATATTAATAATTTTAAACTGTTTATTGTGAAACTGAAGCAATGCATTCTGGGTAGGCTACAGGAAAAAAAACAGGAACCCGTTCATTTCAAAATAAGACCATGATTTAAACTGTTCTGTGTGCTTCAATACGACGTGAGACAGCAGGTTTTGAGATGTAGCGGGACATAAATTATAATTCCTCCCTCTGCCCTCCCAAAGCTCATATAAGTATATAAACAACAATATTGATGGCTGCATATTGTTTGTTTTCACTCAACGATCAGTGTTGTGTGAAACGTCTGCGGAGAGAAAACTTTTTTTTTTCCTGTGGTGGTGATTGAAAAAAGACATCATGTGAACATCAGCTCACATTTAATCAAACCAGCTGCTGTCCTAGCTCTTAACTGGCTTCAAACAAATAAAATAATTTAAACTAAATAACATGATCTGTTCTGGACGTCTCCTCAGAGCTTCTCATGAACAAATACACACGACGTGTTCCTCATTGTGTGTGTGGGATTATGGGCAGACGTCCAATGCTGTATTAAAAAAATGCCGTTGTGATTTTACTGTTTGGTCTTTTTTATTAATATTTATGGCCGCGGTGTCCCTCAGAGAGGAGGTACAAACTGCACAGCTTAGCGTGGTTCTGTGACAGCAGCAGGTGTGCAGGTGTTGAAGGGCTGGGAGGGACTGGCAGTGTCGCCCAGTGATGTAGCTCCAATTGCTTCCTGCCACGCAAAGAATTGTGGGAACTCTACTAAATGAGAACCGTCATCCAGAAGGACAGTCAGTGAGAGTATATAGCTCTGTGAACTCCTTCCTGCCTGAGGGGTTGCTGTTTTCACACTGTGGAACTCCATTGAGTCGACAAGAGACGGCTTCCCCCCCCAATGTTGAATAAAATTATGATAAAACTTTAATGATATTTAAGACTACAGAACGTAGAGTTTAGACGTCTTTCTATCTTTTTACATTAGATAATGTTGATGGTCAATCTTGAAACATTATTTGCGATTAGCGTTACTCAATTCTAAATTTAGAAAGCACAAATCCGCACATCATTTGAAGAAATTAGTAAAACCCATACAATATGCACGATATATTGGCATTAATATATGGGTATCGGCCGATATTGGTCATTTTTTAGAATATCATATTGGTCCGATATGTAAAACTGGGCCGATATTAACGTTCGATATTGATTTCCCACTTTTTAGCTTTGTGTTTCTGTTTTGGGAGGTGAAATGGTTGGTTTGAGCAGCATCTATTTGATCATGATAGTGATATTGATGCTGCATAGCCAGGAATAACTGAAGTAGGAGCCATGTCAGAGGTCTGGTCATTTATTACGATATCAAAAAAGACCCAAGTGTGTTTATGCATATATGTATATTATAATTTGTGTGTTTGTGTAATATCGGTAAATATCGGTTATTGACCATAACAGCAATAATTATATCGGATATCGATATCGGCTGAAATTTTCATAAAGTGCAAAGGAGAACTTTAGGTCCACAATTAGTGTTTTTGTGCTTTAGGGTACTAGTGCCCACCACTGCCTCCAACAAACTTAAGTTTGTAATGGCTACCAGTGACAGCTGCGTACGTAGATCTGATTCAGAATCAATAATAAAAACGGTAAACAAATCACACAGCATGAAATTAAAGCTTCTACTGGGTGTGAAATGTAAACAAGAAGTGGTACATATGAGGTGGTGCTGTGATGTCATTGTTTTCAAAAGGTTTTAACGTGTGGCGTTATGGGTTGTTTTTTTTAAAACCCAGAACCTGTTTTAAAAAACACTTTAGTGTTCCTTATACATTTGTGGACTAAAGGCTGAAACAATGAGAAAACTTTTGGTTGTCCACAAAAACTGTTCCCATGTGGACAAGCCTTAAGGGCTCGACACACGGGGAGCAACAAACGACAGCGATTAACAGCTGTCATCGCAACCAAGGTGAAACCCGACACACGGGACGCGATAGCAACGGCAGCGCTGCGAATCGCGTTCTGGAGACGCTCGGCTTCACAAAATTTGATTGGTTCTTCTACTGCTTTCTTGTAAAGGTTATTGGTGGTTCGCAAAAAAAGGTGGGGTGTGCATTACGGACGTTTAAACAAATCTTGCGATGCTAGTGATGTTGAAAAACAAACGCACATCAAAATATGATTTTATGAGGAAAAACTTACTGGATAACTTCACCCTGGCACCAACAAATTCCCATAAAGCTGCCCTTTTTTAGTAATCACTTGGTGAAGGGTCATATAAAATCGGAAAGTTTGACAGAACTAAAATAATGTTGAAAGTGTTAGCTAACGTGTAGCATACTCTCTGCTCATTGGTCAGTCAATGAAACCCTCGCTGATTGGTTGTAGCGCAAGGTGACAGCGACAAAAGTTGAACATTTTTCAACTTTCATATGTCGCGTTGCAAGCTCGCGTGTGCATGTCTATGTGTACGAGCACGAAATTTCACATGCACAATTTTCGCCGGTCGCTTGGCTGGAGGAGGGTGAGCGACTGTCGCCTCCTGTGTGTCGAGCCCTTTACGCTGCACCTTCAACCAGCATTAGGATTATGGGTTTAATCAGTTTGTCAGATATGAAAAGAAGTTTGTGAGATTGTATTCCTCTTATGTTTTTATACACAGAATGTCATAATAAAATGAAGACAAAAATGGCGTCCCTACTTTAGTCAACTTTATTTGTCTCACTAAATTCTTATAGTTCACTCTGACCAGGACCACATGAGTGAAAAACTGTTTATTTAATTGACTATGAGTCTTTCGTTCTAAGCAGGTGAAAGTGTCACATGTAATCCAGTTTCTGTTTAAAACTGCTGGCTTAACACAAACGTCTAAACTCAACATGAAGAATCTCAACGGTTCACAGGAACTAATAATGCCTGAAATACAAATTTAAATTCTCTGACACAAACTCGTAATCTTCATGTCGGAGAGCACAATTAAGAACGTTTTTAAAACTAATCTACGATTACAAAATATGTCAAACTCAATAAACTGAGATTATTTAAATCGCTGTGTTGTCGGCGCACCCGAGTGCTGCCATGTAATCTCGACTGTTCTGCATTCGCCTTCAGACTGCACGGAAATAAACCTTCCGGTGGAGTGTAAACTTAAAGAAATGGCTGCTTATTTTGTATCATTAAAATATTAATCGCAGATTAAGCCTCTTAATACCCTCTGTGGATTGCCATTTTAGAAAACAAATACAATAGTTCCTCTACTCCTTTCTCTGAAGAAACCTCCTGGCACCTCGGGATTCAGCCTGGTGTTTTTTTTTTTTGGTGCTGAAAGAAAGACTGGGAAGGATAGAACTGTAATCCCTATCAATGCACTTTAGAAACCACCTTCTTGTTAAAATGTGTGACTAATGGGCACAAATCTGCGGCTTTAGAAGCTGTCAGCGAGGACTGCCGAGGCCGTTGTTCCACCATTCAGCGCGTAAACGTAATAAAGCCTTCCTGTTTGTTTTTGCCTTTTGCTTTTTGTCTGCTCTCAGTAAATGTACCTTGAGGTCTTGTGTAGGGTTTCTCTCCCTCTTTATTTATTTATTTTTAATTCTTCCCTCCTCCTCCTTGGTCTGCTTTGCAGCTTCGTTGTGCCGTAACGACATTAAAACCTGAACACTTGAAGGTTTTTATTTATTTATTTTAAGCGAGAGCTGCATTGTTTGCTATGAAGGCTTCCAGAAAGAGGCTTTTTATTTAGCAGTGGGTTTGAATGCCAGTGTGTGTGTTACCTGATAACATTAAGCAGGGACACAGGAATATTTCCCGACTGGCAGAGCTTCAAGAATATTGACCACCAACAGGATTTCGCAGCTGATGCCGGCTATGTATATTCATGCGCTCTGAACGGCCTGATTATAGCTATTACAGAATTATATCCAGGGAGGTGCAGTTCATTAGCACTGATTTCTCTTTATCTAGCGTCACGGTGCAGCGCTGGATTAGTGAAGAATGTCTCTACTTTTACAAAAAAAGACTAAGGGTTCAACTTTTGTTACTCCGAGAACGTCTACGGCAGATGTAAAAGTTCTCAAACATGAGGCCTATTTATGATTAACACAAACTCCCTGAAAGTTCCTTCACTTTTTCTTTTCCTGGCAGGTGAGATTTTGCAGATCCAAATCGATTTATGTTGTTGTTTTTGCAGTGGCAGTTAAATATACTTTGGGAAATGAGGTGAATGAAACCTATAAAATGAAGTTTGCTTCCAGCTGAATAGTTAATTCAGTGCATCCAGAAAAAAAAAGTAGATTTTTTTTTCTCCTCCTCTCCTCTCTGCTGTATATGTGAGAGAGAAATAATGACAGTGTTTCGGCGTTGTTTGATCATCCTTAGCAAATTTGAATGCCAAATTTGTTTTGCAGGTGTTGCTCATGGAATAATTGAGCTGCATAATGTGGGTAAGGTGTTGCTACCTTACTACACTTAATACGCATTTTAAACACCAAAACAGCTCCAGCCGGTACGGAAGCCCCAAATTATTACAAGTTTAGTTTGAGGCAAAAAAATATATATAATTGAGTTTTCAGTACACGTGGTTTGTCTTTATGAAAAGAATCAAATATTTTAATGTGTAAAGGTGGAATTAAATAACATATTAACCATCTGTGTCCAAATTATGAGACATTTGTTGTAAAAATGTCACATTGGGGACATTTAATATCTTAAACCTCCCACTGTCCTTGCGGCGCGCTAACAAAGCTAGCAAGGTAAATTCATGCCTTTCTCTCGGGGAGCCAGCCAGGCCACCCAAAAACACCACCTCAACCCCCCTTTGCCCTCGCAACCACCACCTAACATGTAAAAAAAAAACAAACAAAAAAAAGTCACTAATGATGAAGAAACTAATATTTACCTATGTATATATTTACGTTTTCTACTAAAGTGGCTTAAAAAAAAGGACCCCATCTTCACACCAAACATGAGTGGGGTCAGGAATAAAAGTTGTGTTAGCTGGTTCGCTAACCGAACATGACCCAAGCTAATTGGTGTGTAAGTCAGGAATAAAAGTTATATTAGCTAATGTGCTAACACACAGAATTATTCACAATGGCTATAGTTGCTTTCTCCAATCCAATAAGACAGCATATCTAGATGGTGTTAAATATGGCTTCTTCTTTGTGTGATAGAGCTTTAAGCAGCATTTGTGGATGGCGCAGTGAATTGTGTTTACACACATATAACTGTTCCTAAGTGTATGCAGTGATGTTCTGAACAGAACCAGACCTACTTTTATGCAGCGGCCCCTGGGGGCCCGAAGATCACTACCGTCCAATATTGACTTCCAGCCTTTGAACTCACAGGTTTCTACAGATTCTTGTAATCTGACGATGAGATTATGAACTGGAGCTGATTTATACATGTTAAGTTTATTCTATATGGCCTTTAACATTTTGAGCACCTGTTCCTCTGATGTTTGCAAAATCTGTAAATTTGAGTTTGGAAAAGTTTGTATTTTTGAAACAATTTGTAGGACCCATGTTTTAAATAACATCTGTAAAAGCTGTAATGAGGGGTGGATTATTCTGTTTTGTTTAGTGCAGCAGACACTAAAATCACGTCTTTGAGTCATTTTGTAGC
This sequence comes from Cynodonichthys magdalenae, assembly GCA_031762555.1. Lineage (NCBI taxonomy): Eukaryota > Metazoa > Chordata > Actinopteri > Cyprinodontiformes > Rivulidae > Cynodonichthys > Cynodonichthys magdalenae. The sequence goes on from JARVJO010000305.1 coordinate 1,732,311, forward strand.
AGCTCTGCTCTCTTTTCTCATGACTTCAAAAATTTCTCAGACAACTATTTCTTCAGCCTCTTGGGATATTTAAAAGGCCGAAGAAAAGAAAGAAGGAAAACATTTTGAATACTTGATTGGACTACTATAAGAAAAAAATCTGACCTTATTCTGGTTTGCTGTGTAAATGAGGAACCTTTTTTATTTATTTTTTTTAAGACTTCTCTGAGAGTTTACTCTGGAAAAGTCGTGCTGTATGCACACAGCAGAAGCAGTCTGCTCTGCTGCTTCTGCTGTGTGATGCTCCTCCTCTTGTCTTTGCAGGCAGAAGCTCTATAAACACAAAGCCTGAGCCACATGTAAACATGCTCACGCGCTCACGTGCACGCCCACACTCAAAACAATGGTTATTACCAGGCACACCTGGGTTCCCGCCTGTGCCATCCTCCTAATATCTTTTAAATCTTCACATAAGGTATGCCTTCCATAGGGCTTACAATACCATTTGCTCTAATAAATTCTTTTGGCAGCACTGAGTGCAAGCTGCTTCTCCGAGGCCCCAGGAGAAGCATGGGGGGTGGGGGGGGCGGGGGGGCAGAGCGGGAAGGGAGAGGCAGCCCAAAATATGAGGATAAATAGTGGGGAATCCTCCAGGACCCCAGCCCTGGTAATCAACATTCTTCCAACTGGAAACATTTTCCAATTCTTCATCTTCATTTAGCTTCCTTACCTTGTAATTCCTAACAGCGGGCTGCAATAATTTGCACTGACGCTTGAATTTAGGGAAAAAATAAAAAAATAAATTGAAGGTTTTTGGAATCAGGAATAGAGAGGCGAGCGAGGAGGGCGATTGTGATGAAGCAAATGGAATTAATGAGGGCTAGTGTTTGTCTAGTGAAGACGAGGAGCGCGACGTCGTGTTAAACACTCCACACGCCGTAAAGGAGCTAATCCAGGCGGTTTCCACCTCGAGCCTCCGTGTGATTACAGCGAACGCCTCACGCTGGAGCAGAGTGGCGGCCTCAGCTACCTCTCCAACAAGAGGCTCATTAAGAGCGAGAGGGAGTCAGAGAGACGCAGCCGAAGAAAAAAAAAACCTAAGTGTTGACTATTAGAGGAGCTCCGAGGTATTTATTGTGTGATTCAGCATTCACCCCGATTTATTTTTTTATTTTTTTATTTTTTACCAAAAGGTTTTTGGCATTAAACTACATCTGGATAATTTGTGCTTTTACAAGCACTCGTGTATCAAAACTTTTATACTTTTCATAGTACTTTATTTACAACAAAGTTCTTATTAAAATCAAGATCTCTTTAAAACATAAAAAAATACTTCTAATGCAGTACTGTTAGTTGTGCTAATACTACGACTACTGCTAATTCTAGTTCTCTTAGAATTAATGTTAATATTGGTAATACTAATTTTACAAATGTAAATTTTCTGCTAAATTTAGCAATCCCTTTGCTACATTTAATTTATTTGTTACTTTTAGCGAGCCTCTCGTTACTTTTATTGTGCGTAGCTTTTTGCTACTTTTGGATTTAGGCTAGATTTTTTTCCACTTGACTTTTTACTAGAGTTGTGCTACTTTTAGTCAGTGTTTTGCTGTTCAACCTTTTAGCTAGTGTTTTACTACTTTATCTAGAATGCATTACTTTTAGCCTTTTTTTTCAGCTAGTGTCTTGCTACTTTTGTTGCTAGCAATTTTGCTTCTGTTTGGGTGTTTTGGTACTTTTTTTAATGTTTAGCTATATTTTAGGGGTGCACGATAACTATCGGGCCGATAATTATCGGGCCGATACCAGGGAATTATGACGTCATACTTATCGGACCGATATCAAAACGAAAACCACCGATAATATATATATGTTTGTCAGCACGCAGCACGGCACTGAGCTTGCTTTTTTT
>JARVJO010000305.1:1748699-1768626 GCA_031762555.1 Cynodonichthys magdalenae
CTTCATTGGTATTGGGCGGCTTCTTTTTCCAGATGGTGGACTGGGTATTGAAACTAGGTATCGAAATTTAAAAGTACGAACAATTCTGGGAGAATTGAAACAGTAGTCCCGGTTCCAATCGATACTCGAGACTCGATGCCCAACCCTAGTCAGAACTTATTCGACAAATGTTTCCATCTCCTCTTTTGTGGATTAACTCTTTTATGAAACATCCAAAAACCAACTCAGGCAAGCGTAAAAACTATTTTGTGATGTTGAGGAAGTTTTTTCAAATTTTACGTGGGACAGGACCTTGGTCGACAAAAAAGACTGGAAAAAAAGTGGCTGTGAACTTCTGAGCTCTTGCTTGGCAACCCCCTCCCAACCTTTTGTTTATGTTAGCTCTGCCCTCCCAACATCCAAAGAACTATCTTGTTCGGCCTGTGAAGAAGTCGGCGGAGTCTCCGCTTGGGTTACCAGGTGAGGGGCTGGGCTTCCCTTGGTGTTGCTAGGTCAATTTGGACACAGCTTATATGTTGCAAAAAATGTTTTCCCGCTCTATTTACACCTGTTTTCCTTTAAATAAAAAACAAGAGCAAGCTAAAGTAGTTCTTGCTCTACAGGCAGCATCTGTTTCAGTATCCCTCCACTGTGGCGACTCGGTGGCCCACACAAAAAGTTTCACCAAAAGCTTAGATGCTGTGTAGAAAACAGGATCTTTACATTGAGTATTTTAAGTGTAGTGGACATAAAATTTGAGATTAAATTAATAGTTTGGTTTTGATAAGAAGTGAGGATTAACGTAGTAAAATAACGATGTGCAGATAGGTCGACATTCAAAGTCAACCAATCAGAGACAAACAGGTTAAATTCTGTAGAGTTTCAACTCGTTATTTGTAAAATCTGCTTCAAGCCGACCTTTCTGCACAAAGCTGGAGATTATTCAGCAGGAACATCTCTGGGGATCGCCTCGCTTGGATTTGTTCAGATCTACTCAAAACAATGGAGGTGGTTTCCCTCAGATTCAGAGGGTTGCCTCTCCGCTGAGTTGTACGCAGACAAGAACCCGTCCCCCTGGGACGACGAATAGAGGTGTTGTCGCTTCCATCCCTTACTGTTACGAAACATACAACTCCAATAAGCAACGGAGGGAGGAATCTGTAAATACAGAAGCTTTAAGTGATTAATGTGAGCTGTAGAGACTGGATTTAGTGGGGCAGACAGAAGCGACGTGTGCTGGAGATGGTCAATACAAAGATTTACTTTGTTTTTTCTGAGTTTTAGGAGTTTATTCAATGTTTGAACGCTGACTCAGCATTCACACTTTTCTTGTTTATAGTTTCTTCTATAAGTTTTTGCACTCAAACAACTTCTGCACACTTTGTGTTCTTTTTAACTAGTGCTAAAACAAATATTTGATTCGGCTAGAATTGTTGTATGACTTTTAGTATTTGTAACTTTAAAGACTTTGTAATTTACTTTATTTACAAAATCTTTCCTCATTTAAATACATTGAGATCTCTTCAGTTCTTTAAAAAACATTATTCTCTGACATCTAGCTTTTAGCTTTTAGCTCATGTTTTGCTGACTGCAGCTTTGCTATATTTTGCTATGATATTGCTAATTTGAGCTTTTGACAAATGTTTTGGCCATTCATAGCTTTTAGTTACCGTTTTAATAATTTTAGCTTTTTGTCACTGTTTTACTACATTTAACTTGTAGATACCATTAAAAATTTTAGCTGTTATGCAAAATTTACTTCTTTGCAACCGTTTATCAGTTTAGCTATAATTTTGCAATTTTAGGCTTTTGGTAACAAATGTGTTAATTTTACTTCATAACTGATTTAGTTTTCTTTCATATTTTGTTTTTTGTTTAGCAAACTTTAGCTTTCACAAAATTGTTTGCTACTTTTAGCTTTTAAGTGCAGTTTTGAATATTTTAGTTTTTTTGTCACTGTTTCACTAATTTTAGCTTTTAACAGCTATTCTTTTAATTTTAGCTTCTCTACAGTTTTGCCATCTTTAAGTAATGTTTTTTTCGTTTTAGCTCAGCTACAGTTTTGCTAGTATTAGTTTTTAGCAACAATTTTTCAGATTTTTTTTCCATTAGCCACATTTTGTTAATTTTAGCTTCTAAGTTTTTTGTTTTTGCAAAATGTTGCTTTTAGCTACCGTTTTGCTGGTTTCAGCTGTGTTTTTTTTAAGCTAGCCACAGTTTTTGGCTTTCAGTACAGTTTTGTTAATTTTAGCTCTTGGCTAACTACAAATTCATTCAGTGTAGGTCTTAGTTTACTTGCATTTTTTTTCTTTTAGCTCTTGTTTTGCTGATTTTAGCTTCAGCTTGTTTTCAAATAACAGTTCAGCATTCAACATTTTAGCAGAAAATGCTTTTTTCTTAATTTCACTTTTTTAGTGTTTACGCTTATTGTCTTTGCAGAAAACGTTTCTTTTTTTTGCACCCTCATGATTCTGTGAACAGGTCTTACAAATTTAAAAATGTGCGTTTTTGTTTTAGTTAATTTGCTTGCATCGTGTTTTTAGGAGAACCTGCTCATGTTTGTCGTCTCAGATGAAATGTTGAAGTTACGTTTGGTCCTTCGTTTTCACTCATTCAGTCTAAACTAAACCCTGAGATCTCAGCTGTTTCTCCACTTTATGCTCCAGGCTGATAAAAAACCTTCTTTCAGGTAAAATCTTAAACCAGCTGTGGATTCAACATCTGAGCGACAGTTTAGATTCACATTTTGTTTGGCTCCTGAGCTGCCTGTATCGTTGATGACTTGTCTGTCTGAGACCCTCGGGTGGAGGGGGTTTACTCATTGGACCCGTTCCTGATATCATGACCTCCCAGGTGGGCAGCAGGCCACGCCCAGCCTCCTGACCTTGACATCACAGTCTCTGTGGGTAAACAAAGCCCTCTGACTCCTCCGTTCCCCTGGAGAGGCTGATTTTTCTCTTGTTCTGCTTTGAAACAAATGTTTCCAAAGACCGAACGCCTGTTGGAGCCACACACAATGACTCACCTTGTAGTTGTCACTACATCCTGTCAACAATCACCTTCACTTTGTTTTGCATTGTTGTCTTATTTTTATTCATTTTTTTGCAAATGAATGTTTATTCTCCTATTTAATGATATTTGAAAATCTATTTATTCTTTTGTAACTTTTGTCTTGTGATAATGGCTTGTTTGACGGAAGATAATTTCAAATGTAGAATGATTTTTTTTTTCCTTCTCTCGTTTCCAAATCATAAATGCTTTAGAGAAAATGTCATCTTTTGTTTTAATGCTTGGCTGCCTGGTTTGATGGCTGCTGCTTTAATTTTCTAAGTCTAATCTCTCCGACAACGCTGCCGAATATCAAAAACTTTTATCAGAAAAAGAAAGGATGTTTTTAGTAACAATTAAAGTTTTTCAAGTGGAAAATGTCAGTCATTTGCCAGGAGAATTTTTTGGATTAAACTTAGTCTCTAAGTTTTTACTGTACATTACAGAATGAGTAAAAAGAGGCTCGTCATATCTGATTTTTCTTTTTGTTATAGGAGCTAAATTTAGTTTAGCAAAAAATGTTTTTGTTTGCATGTAGATGAGACAAACATGGCTCCAGATGAAGCTGCTGTTGTCAAAAATATTTTTAAATGCATAAAAAAATTAGATTAGATTAGATTCAACTTTTTCATTACATGTGTATAAGGAGACAAAATACAGTTTGACATTTTACCAGTAATTCTGTAAATGCAGATAAAATTAAAGTAGTTTCTTGTACTTTCTTTTATTCCATTTGTTAAATCATCTTTTTCTGCTTTGATGATTTTGTTTTTGTTTTTTCGTGTCTTTGATTTAGTCGTTTTAGGGCAGTTGGTTTTAAATATACTTTATGAAAAAAGCTGATTTGTTCTAGTTTATACCCAACTTTTCATTAAAACAAAATGACAGAGTGAAGTTATCAGAGATCCAACTGGAGACCGACTCTCTTGAATTAGAAACAGTTTCAGGATTATTTACCCGGGCATCTGGTTCCGTCCACTGGTGAAAGTCCAGATTAAAGCTTTTGTTCTTTGGGTTTTAGCTCTGTGGTCCGGGGACCTTTTTATTTTTCTTTCCAAATATTTTTTTTATCAGATCTCATCAAACTGAATGAACATCTTTGATGAAAAATAGAAATTATTTTGTTTTTGTTTCAAGCATCACACTTTCAGCTTCACACATCTGCGCCCGACATGGTAAAGTGTTTGTGTGTGTGGTTGAAGCTAAATGCTAACATTCAGGTTTTAAGCTAAAATCCTGACACAGTACCGTACGTAGGTTTTGGAGAACTTGGATCGATGTGACTGATTCGCAGCTACAGCCACACTAAATATTAACATATCAGTAAGAATGTACCGAATTAATCATTTTTATGTTGATCGGTTGTAGAAGCACCAACACATTTCTCCACTGGAAGTTTTGTTAAAATCCTTCCAATGGTTTGGAAGATATTATGCTAACAGGTAAACAGGGTTGATTAAAACAGTTAGCATGCAAAGTACTTGTTTCAGATGATTCTCAGCTACTACCATTTAAAATTTCAGCTCAGTATCTGTAAAAATGACTGAGTTGAAGCCGTTTTTGTGTTTAAGCCTCCTGCTGGCCTAGGGTCAAAATGAGCCTTGATGGCTCAGGGGTCAGCAGGAGGCTCAATGTTGACTCACTATGTAGTTCATGAGAGTTGAAATAAAATCTGCACTGCTATTCATTAAAGGTTTTTGCTAACAGACAAAAGCACACATACAGACGGTTACATTATTGCCCACTTTTAAAGGGGCGGGCGATAACTAAAGCTCCACCTTCTCTGTGGAGAGCCTGTTGATGTTTACAAAAAGAACCACGAGGATAAAACAAGTCTCCAATCGAGATAACTAAATAAAAATCAGGATGCGTTATTTACTTTGTACTGCTTCACCAAGATAAACAAATGACTCAGACTGATGTAAACAATCTGTTTACTTTGTTTATCTCACATAGATTGCATACAGATAATGGGCAAATGGTTTTCCTCTAATTTGATTTTTCAAACAGAGAAATGCTGGGAGGGGGAAAAATTCATTCATTCAATAAATGAAGCAGCAATTTTCCCTGAAAATACTGAATATTATGAATAGGTGTACAATCTGTTTTAATGAGATCTGTTTAAAGGTTTGCAGTCTAAAGTATCGACCTGAACAAAAAGCAAGTATATTTAATCCCCTTTAACCTGCGTCAGTTGTTTGAAATGATGAAAGGTTTATACGGTGAAGAGTTCTTCGCCCGAGCTGCTTCCTGCCCATTGAAGACATCAGTTTTCTCGGTGCCATCTGTGTATCAACCTTACCCTATCAGGAAACGATCAACACAACCATCTGCGGTCTAGTCACCAGTCCTGTTATCTCTCCAAACCAAATAATGACAAACTGGAAAAAAGCAGGGTGAGTAAGTCACTGGTGCTTCTATCAAGGAAGAACGTCGTCCAACAAGAGAGCTCAGTCAAACAGACACACAGTGACAGAAAATACTGTTTGACTTTTCAGTTATAATGTGGGCTTTTTAAAAGATTACATGGATTTACAGCAGATTTAAAAAAGTTACTGAGCAAAGGAGGCCGCCGTGAACTGATTTTTCTTTTATTTTCTAATACATGAGATAAAAATGATCTCCGTGATGAAGAAAACACAAACGAAATATAAAAATTTCTAATGTTTTTCACATTTGGCAATAGCATTTTGGCCACTGGAGGCTCCTGTACACTCAAAAAAGATTTTCAAAATGTTTCCTTTGGATTTACTTAAATATATTATGTCAACAGGTTCTACTCAACTGAATTAAGTAAATCTGAACCAATTTTTTCACTTACTTAATAAGTTAACATGAAGCAGTTGTGTTAGATTTACTCAATTCAGTTGAGTAGATGAATATTCTTTCGTTCTTTTTTTTGAGTGTAGCTGCCTGTGATAGGAGGAGAAGATGAGTGAAGGAGGGCACATAACTAAGAGCAAAATAACCTCCCCCCTGCTGTAAACACCTGCTGTAAACATACAGAAATTACAACACTCAACACTACACAAAGGTAAAAGCAAAATAATTTCCATTATTTTTTAATAACAGTTTTTGGCACATACTTGACTGCACCTGTGAAAAAAGGTGACTACCAAACAGTTTTATCAAAACAGAGAGGAGCGGGCTTACTTTAGCTTATCACATCAACCTGGCATGTCACTTCAGCTAACTCAAGCCAATGTCAGCTGAATTAAGCTAACGGTTACCTGTTGCTTTAGCTAATGCCAGCATATCATTTCAGTTAACTTGAGCTAACTTTAACTTATACATCAGCTAACTCAGGCTAACAACAGCTTGTCACTTCAACTAACTTATGTTAATATCAGCTTATTGTATAAGCTTATTTGAGCTAATCTTAGCTTATCACATTAGCTAACTCAAGCTAACAGTAGCTTGTTGCCTGAAGTTGAGCTAATTCAGCACGACATCAGCTACCTTTTGCTAGTATTAGCTTATCACACCGGCTATCAGTTGTGTGTCACTTTAGCTAAGTTGGGCTAATTTCAGTATATCACACTGCTTAATTGAGCTAATTTTAGCTTATCACATCAGCTAATTTAAGCTACATCTTGCCTATTACTTCAGCTTATTTCTGCAAAGCTAATGTTAGCTAGTGTTAGCTTATCACTTTAACCAGTTGAAAAAGAAAAAATGTTTATGAATACAGTTAAAATTTGTAAAATAAATTCACAGTGCACTTATTCTTACTAACACACACAATTTATCTGTCCTTTGGTGATGAAGGACAGTAAAGAATTTAAAAACTGTTCAGGTTGGTTTTAACTTTTGATGTTCTTTCAAACAGCTGCCCAAAAAACATCCAACGGCAGCTCTTTCAGACCGTTAAAATCAATCCACTCCCAGTGATTGCAAACAATGAGGATCCAAAAAAAAGAGAGAGGTGGCAGACACAAAGATTAATTAAAAAAAAGAAAAGCTGGACAATGGACACATGGATTGTTTCATTAGAAGCCAGTTGTGTTGCTGCAAAAATGCCAAGAAAATATGCATGAGGGTCCGGGGATGGACAGCGCTTAAGATAAAACAGTCGAAAAATGTGCAACAGACAAAACCAGGCAATGTGGAACGGAGGAGGCCTCTAATGAAGCCAGCTGGTCCCGGTCCAGACAGGCAGAGGAGGGGAGGAGGGGAGGATTGATCGAGGGAGAGACCCATGGGGGTGGGTGGAAAGAGAGGGAAGAAGAGGGGAAAGGGGAGTAAGACATGCAGGATGTATGGCCACCCAGGCAGCTCTATTGTATCAGGAGGCTCCAGTAGGTGCATTTCTTCCAAACTCTGCAGAAAAACCTAAAGCCATGCCAAACAGCACGTCTGCTAATCGTGCAGCAATTACTTCACTAATAGATGTTTTTTTTTCTTTGTTTTTTTTTACTCTGAAACTCACAGTTGCCATGTTGGAAGACGGAGTATTTGTGAATAAAGGATGCAGAACTAGCTGTCTGTTCTTTTTTTATCTGTATAATCTTTAAAAGTTACAGAAACTCTGCAGGAGTTCATTATGTTTGCTTAATATCAGTAAAGTGACCGAGTTACACTCTTTCTGTGTTGTTTCAATAAGTCCATGTTTGCACTTTGATCATTCTTGATTGAGCGTTCGCCTTCATCCATCTTCTAACACAGAGGCAACAGGTCCAAGAACAAAACCCAAACCTCCTTCCTCCAGCTCCTCCTGATGGATCTCCTGGTGTTCCCAGACCAGAGACGATCCCTAGCTTTTGTTTCCTTTTTTCATTTTGCAGGCGAGTACTTTTTAATGACCTAATCCCCCAAAATGTCTCTCAAACATCTCCTGTATCAGAATAATTTTATGATTCTACAACTGTTTTCTGTAACTGCACTGATAATTAATGAAAAAAGCAGTAAAAGCTGCTTTAGAAGCAGGTTTTTCATGACGGCAGCAGAACTCTGTATCATCAGCACGATCAGGTTTATTAAAGTTCCATCTCTGGTTAATGTCTGATCCTGACACCAGCTGAGAGTCAGAGGATGCTGTCATGTTGTTGAGCTCTAATTGTTTTTATTTTTTTTCCAGATGCACTGTTATTGTTTTTGAGCGGGAGGGTTCAGAGAATCAAATGTAAATAGGAAACATCCTGGTAGATTTAGTGGAGTTATTGGCTTTTTAAATGTTTGAATAACTTCTCAAACACCTTCTGCTCTCCGCGGGCTTTCAGCATCTCATCGCAGCTCTGGAGCTAAGTGATCGTTTGGCTAAATGAGGAGCCCCTGTCTCCACATGTTTGCGAGAGCCGTAATGACACTGTACTCTCAGCAGGATTGCGCAACGCCTGCGCAGCAGAATGAGGCAGACCGCTGGGCCTGCGGCACGCCGTGGTCCGGGTTCATTCCTGTCCACCTGTGGACCCATTACCCCGTTTAACACCGGCGCTCCAGCTACGCCCCTTCACAAATGAGCATTAGTCTGCTGCATATAGGTAATCATGCTGCGGAGCGCTTCTGTTCAAGCTTAAGAACAAGAGTGGATACATGTCTGTTAGTAAAATATCTCATGAAACAAAGTAATCATTCGATGTGTATCTACAATAGAGTCAAATATTAAATATGGCTGACTCAGCTAATTAACAACAAATAGTCTAAAACTGAATCAATATAAATATTTAGCTAAAATTGGGTGTGGTAGTAGCTGAGAATCATCCTGTACAGAATACACAGATCTCTAAAACTGACATATGAGGTGGAGGGTGAAATGTACTGTAATAATGTTCACATATTCAGAGGAGTTTAAGCATCTCAGGGTTTTGTTCACGAGTGTTTGAAAAATGAGACATGAACTCAACAGATCTTCTACAGTGTTGTGGACTTTGTCCCGGTCAGTTATTGTGAACAGGAAGTTGAGCTGTGCTGTCAGTCTTACTCTCTGACCACAGCCACAAACTCTGAAGAGCGACTGACAGAACGTGCTCTAATTCACCTGCTGAAATCCTCTCTCATTGTCGCAGCTGCGTGAAAAAAATTACATCATTTTGTTCGCAGCTTCAAGTTTTCCACCCCTTCTTGTTACAACCAACCAGGACAACCCCCACAATAATTTGATCCAATCAATAATCTATAACCCCCCCAATAATATTAATTAGAAAACAATAGAAATGAACTGGTTAAGTACACAGCTGCAACTCTCTTGTTGTCTTTAGGTAACTTTGACTTGATTTCAAAATCTTCAATATCATAAATGTACGTTTAAACATAACTAATAAAATAACATGCAGGGTTTTAGTCTGTTGTCACATTATGGCTATATTTGAATCATGTTGTAATTTCTCCTAGCCAAATTGTAGTGCACCAGGTTGGAAAGGACCTCTTGGAAAATAAAAAAATTTGGGTATATTATATAATACATCCTAAAAATATAAAATATTTGCTACTGTTGTAAAACATGAGGGGACAAAGTAAGCCAAAGAAAACAGGAAATGTAAGTAAATCACAGTAAAAGTATTTACAATGTATTTTAACCCCCAAATATCCTGAATTGTTTTACAAAGTAAATGATTCATTAAATCAATTAACAGACAGAGAGCATAACCCCCCAATGGTTGACCTAAAGATACTCCCTTGCATCATGCACAATGCACATGATGCTCAAATCTGTCTGACAACAACTGTGGCTCTTTAACTGGGACAGATTTGTGGACAAAATAACAGTGGACATCAGAGTTTTTTGGACCAGTCCAACTGGGACGAGGCCAAAGACACTTCGTCTCTTGCACCTTAAAGTCCTCCTAGAAGAGGTGGCTGTGGAAAGAGACGTTAGACCTCGCTGATCTAGTTATGATCTGTGTTAAAACACCAAAACAAAGGTTTTATAGTCTTTATTTTCCATTTACACAAACATCTGCCTTTAGCTGTGAATTGAGGTCCTTCTAGGTCTTTGTAGATGTGATGAAACCATCATGTTCTGGTAAACATGCAGTAGCTACAACAAATGTTAAAGACAGACAAGAAACTTCATCTGAAAACGTGTTCTAAATTAATCTCAAGTATTTGTAATAGTTTTCAGTAACACACGTTTCTTTTAATGAAACAACCTAAAATAACATTTAGAAATAAATCCACCGTCTGACCCGTCTCAGGTTGTGCTCTTTGTTTGTGCTTCTTTCATGCCGCTGCAGATTTATTCTAATGCTTTATTTATGGCCTGTCATCATTTATTTATTTGATTATTTTGTAAATTATTTATCTATTGAATTATTAATTCTTCTTCATGACTTTTTCCCTGCATTATTCATGACTTAATTTGAGATTATTGCATCAAGATGCTGCATTGTTGCAGTGTTGGATCGCCTTTTCACATCAAGTCGGACAAGGATATTAAATCTCGCTCTCAGGCTGTTTTTTTTTTTTTTTTCTTGGAAGGGGAAGAAGTGGAGAAATGATCCTGAAATCCCGCTATTAACATACAAACTGTCGTCCTCCCAGTTAGAGGAATGATGATTAGTCTAACGACAAACACTGAGTTACCCCCTGATTTATTGTCTTAAGACAAAAGCTTGTAGCAGAAATAGTCATTTATTTTATGGTGGTTACGGTAATGGGCAGGCAGTGTGGAGGATCCACATTCTGTTACCTGTTTGCTGCTCCGGAGCTGCAGACCTCCTTAAATCTACAGATTAATTGTTCTGCAAACCAAACTTATACTCTTTTATCACACGGTGCAGCGACCTGTTAGCTTTTTTAATTTATTTAATTTTTCACCTTTAAAGGAGCTTTGGATGATTTCTCAAAGTAAAACCAGTTTTTGTATAACTGATGCTTTGAGCAGCAGCCAACCCGTCAGGAAAAAACTTTATTTTAGAATCCTGCAAACGAAAAACACATGCAACATGAATGCTTTTTGTATTTTTATTTCTAGACACGTGTTTGAAAAACCCTGGGTAATAAAGGTGGAGGTACTTTTATTTTGCTGTTTTACCTTTGGCTGTTTTTCTTATGGAGGACTGAAACGGAAAGAATTTGAAATAAAAGCAGAAATATATAAATGGACCAATAAATAAATAAATAAACTTAAAATGCACCAATTAAAACAAAAAAGGATAACTTTACCTCATGTTTTATAATTTACTGACCTTCATATTTATTTATCCGGCTTTTTAGCAAAAAATTTACATTTTACTCTTTTTAAAAATATGTTGTTTGTTTTTCCTTTTATTTGTACATACATGTTTATGCTTATTTTTAGATTTTTCCCACAAGTATTTTACATTTCTCTGTCTTCTGTTTTTACTTTACCAAATGTATTTCTGCCTCATTATGTATATAAGGTGGGCGGCGCTTCTTGGGTCAGCTCCTCTCCTATTGGTCAACAGTTTTAAGTTTAGTTTGAAACAAAGACACAGGTGTTTTTCTATTAAACTTTAAACTGAGGTAGCAGCTCCTTCCTGAAGGTCAATTAAATGATAAAACATGAGGTAAAGTTCACCTCTTTTAATTTAATTGGTGCATTTTAAGTGTATTTATTTATTCATTGGTGCATTTATATATTTCTGCTTTTATTTCTAATTATATCTGTTTCTGTCCTCCATAGTTCTCTTTAGTCTTTTTGATGATGACGGTTCCTTCTTGTTTTTTAACCTCTCTTTAGTTCCTTATAATCTCAGAACACAAGTTAACAATAAATAAATAAATTTTATAATGTGTGGAGTAACGATCAAACTTAGGAGAACTTTATTATCAATAATAAAGTTCAGAGAAAAAGATGAAAATGTTGGATTAAATATCAGTTTTAGTGTCATTACAACCTTTTTAAAGTTAAAAATAGTTTTACTCTGATAAAATAAACATCTGTAGTTTCCAAATGTTCTTTACTCCATGACATCTCAGTTCAGTTTTGAAACCTTTTGGAATAAAGTAGCAAGAACTGAGTCGTCGTTTGTTTATAAAAGTTAGTTTTGAATTAGTTTCAGCAGTTATAAACATAAGAATTATCAGTAAATAATTTATTTTTGTTTGATCTTTTTGTAAAGTTAGACTCAGCATTCAACACACGAGAGGTAAATCAGGTTAATCAGCAGGTTTTTAATCCATAAACATGCATTAAGCTGTTTGGATAGATTACATTTATTTGTGTTAAAGCGCTTTTTAAGCATTTGCAAACTTCTCACACTCGCCTCTGATATTTGCTTTTAATCTTGACCATAAAAAGCTTAATTTAGTGTAACATTCATTGAGAAACACCGCTGAGAGGGGTGTCAAATAAAGCCCTTCAAAATGTAAATATAAGAGTGTGTGCTTTTTGGAAAGCAAATCAATTTCACTGCTTTTTTTTTTTTTTTTTTTAGAAATGTAAATAATCAAATGTAAGAGGCGTTTCTTTATAATCAATCTGTTTTTAAACTGGTTTCTGTACATAAACCCTAAACACTGATAACATAATCTCTGCATCAAAGGAAATAGTATATATTCTTTAAGACTTGGTTCATGTAGAGGCTCGTTGTTCTCCGGTGTGCGTTATTGACAGTTCAATTCATATCAGCCGACATCTCCTCAGCTCTTCATGGCGGATCAGGGCTGCAGTGTTATCTGAATTGGAAGTGGGAAACTAAAGGAAGCTGTCATGTTGCATTCAAAGGGAAGAGGTGCGCGCGGCGCGGCCTGATGTATGCGCCGCAGAGATAACAGTCCCTTAGCGGCGCGTCGGCGCAACACAAATATTCCTCTTCATCACTCCGGCGCCGCCACTCGTACTTTGACACAGATGATAACTGTTTGCACGTTTCTAAGCTCCAGCATTCTCTTTATAAAGCTCTCAGGAAGCGATCCGTTCTCCCGTTTCCGCGGGTGTTAACAAGTCAGAAGTGAGAAAATGTTTGCAAACTTTTATCTGTTTTCATCAAAAAACATTTATGAACACTTGAAGTATTTTGTTTTGATCATTTCTGAAGGTTTTAAATGATTCAGGTTTGTTCAGTTTTTGCTGAAAGACAAAACCATGAAGAGTTAAAGGGTGAAGGAATTCATATCGCTGCCACTTTCATGCCAAAGTTGTAGCAACTTGTCTACACAACTGTGTCGTGTGAATGACTCTCAGCTACTACCACACCAGATTGTATAGCTTTCTGTAGAGTTCTGATTATTTCTTATGTAAATTAATATTAAGGCCCTGTCACACATTTTAGACAATTTATTAACATTTTTAAAACATCTACATTGAAGATGGAATAAAAAAAATCAATTGGAAGTCTTTTTTAGGCATGTACATACTGTAAAACTAACAAACTGATCAAATATTAACTCTTAATTGTAAATTAGACATTAAAATATTTCACAAGTTGGCATAAGTTGTCTAAAAAGTCATTGTGTGACGGGGCCTTTAGAGGTGATGGCCATCTTAAATATTTAATTAGATGGACTTTCTGAAAGTTTAATTAAAACCTCTCTGGTATTGATATTTTGCTAACAGTGGTGTAAATCACCAACTTTATCATGATACAATATTATATCAATTTATTTTAAAGATGATACAATGTTTTTTTAAGTCTATCACGATACGATTTTGATTCAGTTCACAAGTCTGCGATGGATGTGATGCAATATCTCATGCCCATATATGGACATACATCGATCTAAATATGATGATGATATGATTGATGTTTTGTTTTGAATCAATGTATCGATGTAGATCGATCTATTGTTACAGCCCTACTAACAACACGTTGACATTTTACTGTCTGCATGATGCACATTTTTTAGCTTAAAAACATAAAATATAATCCTAATCTCATACAGGCTTCAGGATTTTTCAGCTCTTGTGATGAACCCTCTGGTGGAGACAGATTATTTTGGAGGGGGACACCTGTGGGTTTGTTTGTGAACGAGGAGCAGCACAAGATTCTAAAAGTTGCTGAAAGCAGTCCGGTCCGACAGAAGCCGGTTTGTTCATTAGCTTCAAAAAGCTTCTCTGGTCCTAGTTGAAGGTTCACGTGTTCGATAACATCCACGTAGTCTTACCATCTCAGCGCTGCAGTTAGGAAAAAAAAAGGTTTTCCTCCTCCAACTCCAGTGTGATAAAAAAAACAACTACTGTTGTTTAAATCAGGGTTTCTTCAGATCCTTAAAATGTCTTAAAAGGCATTAAATTCACCAATCCAAAAAAAAGGCTTTAATTAGCCTTAAAATGTTAGACGTCAATCTTTCACAGGTCTTAAAAACGTTAACATTTTGTAAGTAGGATGATTGTAATTCATGTCAAATGATAAAGTAACTGGTAACGTTATTTTTTAAAATAATTTACAGAAAGCAGCTAGTTGTGTTAAAATAAACATTTGGATAAACTTGTGACCGTCTCATTTATGTTTATTGTGTTAAACTTCATTTCAAGTGGCATTACAAGGTTTTAAATTTAACTGGTCTTAAGCTGTAGGAACCCTGTTAAATGCTTCACTTTTTGGGATGTAGCTGTTCTTGAGAAATTAAGATTATTTATTCCCCACAACACAATATTTCAGTTATATATATGAAAATATTTAAATACGATTTTTCAGGTTACTTTTGTTTTGCATTAGAACTGCATAGATACGGTAAAGGGATTAGATTTGAAAAATTTCAGGCTTCAGTTCATGTGGTGAATATTGGAGTATTTCATGTTAATATATTGTTTTGCAGCCCGGGGACGAGCAAACAATTTTAGATGATCTTTAATGTTTTAATAAGTGAGATGTAACAAACATCAATACAAATATACAGTACAAAAGCAAAACTAGAACTAAGAGTTTGAAAAATGTAAACATTGGTTTCCTATAAATAAAGTGTCTTGAGTTGAATTTGATTATTAGAGAAAACAGTTATATCTGTTCCCTAAACTTTATATTTCTTTATGACTTTTCTCTAACTTACAGAGATAAATATAAGAGATCAGAATGACTTTCTGTTATCGTACAGTTCATCATGCTGTGATAATTATCTTCCCTTTCCTTTATTTTATCTTATCTCATCTGTTGTGTGCCTCTCTTCAGCGTATCAAAATGCAGACGACAAGCGAGGAGGCATTAGAAGAATTTGTGTCTTATTTGTCATTTAGACAAGTTTAAGTTTTATGTATAATTAATTCTGTCTGCTCTAAAGTTCAGCAAGCAGTATTTTATCTGTTATAACTCAAACCCTCTTATCTTTATGAATACAAAGCATATATAATGTGTTGCCTTCCTATTATTAATTATGGAAATAACACAACAAAAGCACATCCTAAATCCATTACTGTTGTAAGCCAGGCTTGTCTCAATAAATCAGCGTCTACAATCAAAATTGAAATAATTTTTTATGCATAATGTATGTGCTTGTTGCCACAACATCTGTTCATTATGCAGAGTAATGCATTCTTGTAGTTTTTAAAAACTTCAGCCCTATAAAATAATCATAATGACTGCTTCATTATGGAGCACGGGAAGACAGAAGTACATTTTACAATACGTCTCATGATTTACAGTTTCATCTACTTTTTATAGTCAAGTCAATCACAAGTTTGAGGAAGACTTGTGGGGGAAGACTCATTAAAGCAGATGTTTGTGAAACTACAGGCGTTTGTTTCGAGCACATCAGCTTTTTTTTATGTTGAAGTGGGTGTGAAGGATGGTCAGGCCAAAGCCAGAGTCTCCTGTCACTCAGAAACCCCCCAACAAGCCAGGCTCTTTCTGTTTTACCTGAACTTCATTGATGGGAATCTCCTGGCTTTTAAAACCACACGTAAAAAAACAAAAAAAAAAACACGGAATTTACCACAAATGTAGAAATTCCACAATTTAATTTCACCTTGTCTTTATTTTAAACATGTGAGAGATGAATTTGAACACAGATCTGATGTCATAAAACTCAGTGTGCGTTTAGGTAAACTCCAGTCTCTTTATTCTGATGTAATGTCCATTAAGTCCACTTTGTCTCAAACTGATGCTGTGATCTGCCACTGATGACCTTTGACCTTGGAGTTCACCTCTGATCTCTGTGGAAGTTGTTCTCCATATTAGTTTTCACCTTTTCATTAGGCCGACTGAGTGAAAGCACCTGTGATGCTGATTCCAGGACTCACTTTGGTTCAACGTGTCCATGCAGTCGGTTTAGTTTCAGCCTTTTCCAGGGAACCCTGCTTTTTATTAAGAGCAGTTTTTATAAATTTTGTTCAACCAGAATTAAAAAAGTAAGTTTAGTTGATTTTCAGTACTTTTGTTTCAAACACCCTTTCACAACCCTTTGTTACTCTCAGTATTGTTTCACGTGATTATTTGGGCAGAAGTGTTTCTGATAATCTTACAGGAAAAGCTCAAAGACCATCAGAAATTAGTTTATTTTATTTCAAACACCTTAGATACACAGACAATCATTTTAAGCAGAGGAGAGAAACAAAAGAGAACTTTCAAAGTAACCTTTTTGTATAGCTTACATGTCGAAATGGAGTGGAAGAAGTACGTCCTTATTTAAATTCACCCCTTCACCATTGAAAATGTTTTCATTTCTTGAGTTTACATGAACCTAGGGCTGGGCGATATGGACAAAAACATATCTTGATCATTTTTTTTCATTTCCCGATATCGATAGGGGTTAAACCTTTATGTTCATCAGTGAACAAATCTGACTCACAGCACGCTCTGCGGCGCACCCCCGAGGGAGTGGTCTCAGCTCGGTTTGTGCTTTGGGTAGCTACTCTTGCATGGAGGTGTTTATACTTGGCGCTTACATTATTGTAGTATTCTCCATGTGGCAGAACACTTTATAACTTGTGAAATGCCTGCTGATTGGCTCAGTTGCCCCCGACCCCAGTCACATGACTAAATCCTGCCCGCTGATTGGTTTTTGTGGCAAATATTCTGCGAATGAGGACTTATGCCTCTGTCCTTCACCACTGTATTTGTTGTCTTTTCGAGACAGTATGAACACTCGATAACGTAAAAATGCTTATTTTCAGAACAACATGGACGATAATATCCTCTGTGATATATATACCTCTACATGAACCACTGATGGTCCAGATCAGCTGTTTGCTCATCAATCCTTCCTGAATCAAACAATTTTTTTCAAGCTGCGGCTGTCAAAAGATAGATATTAAAAACTCAAAACTTTTCCACAGAACTCAACTCCAGAAGACAAGAACCATCTCTTTCAAGTGGACGTATGATGCTTTTAAATCCTTCATTTCACATTTAAATAATTAAGTTGTTGTTTATATAAAGGGGAACTGCAATGCTTTGGTCTGAATTCCAGGTTTTTGTAGCTCCACAGGCCCCTCCTTCACCCCTGTTCTGTTTGTCTGAGCAACTCGTTTTGGTGCTGTCACTTTACACCTCGCCCCTCTCCGGGTTGTGGACCATTCCACTCCACCCCATTCTAGATATGATCATAAAGTGAAGCATAAATGTTGTGATTACAAAATCACTGTGAGAAACAAAAATAGTGGATTGGCAGAACTGATTAGCTGGAAGCCCATGAACCGTTTCACAGCAAATATTGTGACGTTATTGTTTAAAATTTGTAAAGAGTAGAGAAAACTGAAACCAAACAGAATTTAAAGATATTTACACAGCACTGGGAGGGACTAAAGTCCACAACAAAATGTATTTAACTACTAAAAAAGTGGATTTTGCAGGATATGTCCCCTTTAGGTATAAAGATAAGGTGGAGTGAAGAGAATAACTAAAACGTTACTTACAATAAATATACATATAAAACCTGTGAATCTCGTAAAATCATAATCTGTTGTATGCAAACACTCGTGTTGTTCTTATAAACGAGTGCCTGAGTAAGATATCTGCTGCTTCCAGGCTTTTAACCCGAGCTGCACACGTGATGCATCCAAATCACCGGAATATTAAAGTAAAAGGTTTCAGACGGCGACGTGAATGTAAATGACTGAGCAGCGAAGACATTTGTAAACATCTTAGGCTGGCTCCTCGCCCTCCCGAGGACCCGCAAAGCAACACGGCGTGACCCCCGTTCGGGACAGACGCAGTTGACTGTGTCTCCGCTGGACGCTCCTCTGCAGATGTCTGCCCGTTAGAGTAGAACCCGGTGGAACAAGTCCAAGATCTGGTACACGAGCAGCTACATGAAGTGGGACGGCGTTTGGCTCCACACAGTAGAATTAATGATTTGAAGACACATAGTTGGTGAATAATTGATTCCAGCCCCGAGGATGGTTAGGAGCTGAGTAAAAGACTAATAAATCATTTGTGGTGCTGCCAGTTGTCACTTTCAATTATTTCTGGGTTTGTGATAAACTGCTGCACCTGCCAGCTGCTGGTCCCACGATTCCTCGGAGCAGAAAGGGACAACTTCACCCAAACTTTGCTCTCGGCCATGCCTGATACAAACAGCTGCCCTTTAGCAGGCGTGCAGGACAAACCGAATGATAAAACGGGCAGAATTTTTAAATAAAATTATTGCCGCCCTCTCACAATGTATATTTTCTGTTTTTATAAAACTACTAATTAATTAAATGCTGTTAAGAAATTCAACAAAAATGCAGGAAGAGGAGTAAACTTGTTTTTATTTGTTCCTGTCTGACTTTTTGTTTTTTGTGACGCAGCTTCTTTGGTGATAAAAGTATTACACCTGGTTTCATATTTGGCCTGTAGAGGCCCAGTTTTTGGTTATAAAGTCAGCAAATACATCCCTCACCCAGTAGAGGAGTTGAAACTAATGAGTTCTTGCTAGTTTTCTACAAACACAGCCTTTATGTAGTATCTGTAAATGTGTGTTGAACATTTGTTTTATGAATTAAAGGTTAAAGGCGACAATCGTGGAAAGTATGCAGTAAAACAGGATGCCGTAGCTGTCACCTCGGTTTGTCTTTCTCTGGTTCTCATTCTGTCTGTTTTGACTGACAGCCTGACAGATGGAAGCAGACTGAGATGTTCTGAGAATCTGCTGTAATAAAAATACAAAATAAACTCAAGCACCTCCGTCAGCTCCTCCTTGCATCTGTATAAATCAAACTGATTAAGCTGCTTTACATTTCCATTTTACTTACTGTTTTTTTTACTTTTTTAATGTAACAGCTTGGATTTTGTAATGTTCTGTGTCAGGGTGTAAAGAAGTATTTTTGATGCGATGCCACAGCAACACTTTTTAGCCATTAACATATGTGAGACTTGTCAAAAATCTTAGTGTTTTGTCACAACTGTAAGTCAGCCTAATGCATAATTTACCTCAAAGGATGCCTTATGCATTTTTATAAAACCTTCCCGCTAAATGGCCACAAAGACCAGTCTGTCGCTGACTGAGCCAACCCCATCCCGCTCAGACGTGAGTTTTCAGAAACCAAAAGATACTGTGATGCTGAAGGAAATTTTGTAATTGATTAACTGAATGTTTGATACAGTATTGTATTTTATACTTTCTGATCATTGCAAGTAAGGTTAAAGCAGACAAATAGTTTATGTGTGTTATCCATGTCTTCCTTCTGCCTGTATAAACAAAAGATAGTTACATTCTGATTTTTAGAAGTTAGAGTTTTGCAAGCTCTGTTCAGACCCAGTCTGCTGGGCTGTTTGCCTTACACTGAGGCCTGTGCCGTGCTGAAACTGATTGGAGTCAGAAAACAAGAATAAAGTTTTTAAAAGAAATCCAGTGGATTCCTGCATTTATTCAGACATACCATTTTGAAGATCGCATTATTTCTACAATGCTGTGAACATAGCATCATTAGGTTAATTTATTTTTACTTGTTACCATGCATAAAGTATTTAAAAAATGGCACAAACACATTTTCATAATTTAGCTCACTTCTCTTATGTTCCGCTAATTTTTACTAAATATTAAATGTGAATTGTATGTCTAAATGTCCGTCCGTCCGTTTTCTTCCGCTTATCCGAGGTCGGGTCGCGGGGGCAGCAGCCTAAGCAGAGAGACCCAGACT
>JARVJO010000305.1:1776349-1791125 GCA_031762555.1 Cynodonichthys magdalenae
CAATCCGCCTGCCGATCTCCCGCTCCATTCTTCCCTCATTCGTGAACAAGACCCCGAGATACTTGAACTCCTCCACTACGAGATGTTTGTGAATAAAAGGGTCTAGTTCCTCAGAACGTGGTCTGGGTGAAAACTGTTCGGTTGTAAACGAGATCTGAGTGGTACAAAGATGGAGCTTCCTGTTTCTCAGGCCGCTCAGCCATATTGTTCAGTTCTCATGAGGTCTAGTTCTGTTCTGCTCTCAGTGGTTTTAATTCTTCTCATTTAAAGATGGTTTTCTTTTCCCTCCTCTTTGCTTCACATCTCAGTTCTGTTTCACTGCAACACAGTGAATTTACTGACAGAAAACAGTTCTCAGTAACTTTAGGTACTAATTTCTGAAGTCAAGTTTTAAAAGCGCTAAATTGCAATTATATTTTTAAGATCAGGTTATTTTTAGAGGAAATGAGTGGGCTTTTATGTAAATCAAACAATATTGAGAGATGTATTTTTAACACCTTTTTAATGATTTCTTAACGATAAAATATACATCTAAATTTTCCTGTGAAATTTTTTTTCCCTTTTAATTAGCTAAATATAATTAGATTTTTCTGCATTACCAATACGTGGTAACAATGAAAGTGTTTTTTTTTTAGTTTCAAACTTTATTCATTTCTTAAAAACAAAATTAATTCTATGTACAATAAATTGAAAAGAAAATACAAAGAAATGAACGGCAGCAGAGAGAAGAAAAAAATATAATATCTGCTCCTTTTTTCCTTAAGTATAAACTCAAACAAAAATAATTTTCAGTAATAAGTAAGGAGTCAGGACAGGATCTGGTGCTGTTGCGTATTTCCACCGTTGCAAATAAGCTCCCTTCAACTGTTCATGCTAAGTAATTGCAGCTTCGGTGCTACAGCGCGAGGATATTATTGCATTTGACAGCTGATAGAGAGCAGGGAAGCATTAAGGAGACAGTGCTGGAGTGTGGTCCATCTGTGAGGGGTGGTGCTGGTGGGGTGAGGCAGCCCCCCCAGGGCCTCTAAGTAACTCAAACAGCATTAGTGGGGGGTGTCCCTGCCTTTACCGCAGCTTTCACGCCTCACTCCTCCGACGACGCAAATACGAGGCAACACAAGTTATCCATTTGAGATATTGAGTCGATATGGAGATAAAACTCGCACTTATGAGTCATGAGAAAGATCAGCAAGAGACCCGGGGGCTGTGGGGTGGGGTGGGTGATCTGTCTCCCACATTAATGCAAAGCTGGGACTCCCTGCAGGTGGCATTAAATATTAAAATGACCTCGTTTTACTAACTTAACCCGTTAGTATGCATTTTAAAGTCGTGATCGTTTTTCTGTTGTTGGTAATTATTCTGCTGAGGCTCCTTTCTTTGACCTCTAACCTTTCCTATCATGTTTTTTTCTCAGCTTAACGTAGAACTTGAGTTTGCTTCTGAGTTGCTCCTGTTCTAGAAGGGAAATTTTGCACCTGAGTCGTAAACATTTGACAACATAAGCATAGCAGATAATAATTCAGTAGGATGCTAACATGTAGCATCCATTTTTATGTCTGTAAACACATGGTGCTGCGTGTGACGTCACGTCTTCTGAGGGTCGCTTCAAGACTGCTCACACTGGAGATTGATGAAGGTCGACTTTAAATTATTATTATTATTATTATGTGAACAAGTGTAAAAAAATAAAATCAGAATTGGGCGTTAAGAGCTGCAGTGTGAATGCAGTTGGTCGTTCCCAACACATTTTCTGATCGCTAACAGACTGAGTGAGTTTAACACCAACCTGTTTGTCCACCATGTGGAGGCAGTCCTTATAAGGCTGAGTTTACCTAAAACTCCTCAGACTGAAGAAGTCTCTTGGAGGAGAGACGAAACGTTTCATTAAAGAAGAACCTGTCCAGAGGACCTACTTATTTTTTCCTTTTGAATGTTTTACCTGGATTACTGAGATGCATCAGGACACCATCCTTAATGTTTGGTTCAAATCTGGTTTCAGGTTTCTACAGAATGTTGTCAGTATTGGACCAACGACCCATGAGGATTATGGTTTAAAGCTGACATAAAAAGTGTTTGTTTAAAACAAAAATCAAAAATTAAACAAGTTTGATCATTTTTCTTTTGCTAAACTAAAATAAAAATTAGAAAAATGAACTAATATATGATTTCTGATTTTGTGCACTGAACAAAAAAAAACAAAAAAAAAACGATAACAAGCGCTCGCTTTCTATTTATTTAATTTTTTTTAGACTAGTGGCCTGACCTGGAAGTTCTCTCTCTCTTTTCAAACACACTGGCTGTGTGTCAATTTATGGGTTGCAGTTGATGTAGACCGAGGTTGACGTTGGTCCCGGTCTTCGTGGGCCGTAGGCCGCTCCTGTCGGCTGCATAAACGGCTGTGAAATGAGACGGTCCAGTCTACGGAAGACATGTTTGCGTGACCAAGCGCTGCTTCGTTATGGTGATACGTTTTATATCACATCGCTTCAGTTGTTTTTTCAAGGTATAACTTCACAAAATTCAGTTTTAATATAAAAACGTTAGAAGTAAATAAATAAAAAGCATTAATATGAGTTTAGCTCCAGTATCAGTACTTTTGACTGCATTTTATTTAACGTCTCATTGCAACAAAACTTCCTTCAGCTGAGTTGTTTAACTTACATTCTTTGGTCTGCGATAAATTTCCAAACTCCTCCATTAAAAAAAGAAATAATTAACTCTGCCGCAAAACAAATTAAAAAGTCACTGTCTTTGTTTTTCTGTTTAATTTGCTGACGGCGCAATGAATTCTGGGATACCATCGGTTGTGTAGGATACTGAAATGCTGCCAACGTTTTCAGGGTTTTGTCGGCATGAGTAGGCGCCTACGATTTGGGTTAGCATACGGTGCCTAAGCAGCCGACATGGGCTGCAACCCATGAATTGAGACACAGCCACAGACTCGGCACAATTAGAATCTAAACTCTCACATCTTTTCTGTGTTCTTGTTTGTTTTTAATCCACATACAAAACAAGGTAAGATATAAGGATTTGTATGAGTAAATATGACCAAACCAACTCAGTTTTAGACGTGTGCACTCGGCCGGCTCTCTGCGGGGCACAGAGAACGTCCAAGTCTGACCAAAAGTAAATAAAATAAATCAAAAGTGAGCACTTGTTATCTACTTTTCCCATTCTTGTTAAGTGCATAAAATCGAAAAATGAATAGTTCATTATCCAAGTTTTCATTTTGGAAACTAAAAAAAAAGCTTAGTGTTTTCTTTGTTCTTTTCATCTTTTGTTTCTAATAAACAAACTCCCTGAATGTACACTGACCCGATTGATGTGCAGAAAGCCCTCACCAACCTGCATTTTAAAGTTGCATGGTCACAGTTTGCTGTGAGTGGTTAAACCTGCAAGTCTGTGTGTTGAAGGGCACTTTTTAAAGTTGGAAGCACACGATCCGATCCGCAGCATCGGCTCGCTGGCAGACGATCAGCAGCGCTGCGAGCTGCCAAAGCAGACTGGCCCCCTGATTGACTGGGACGAGCTGACGGAGCCGTCTGTTTTAGAGTGAGTGGCAGCCGAGGTGGAGGGCCTGATCGGGGGGTGGTGGTGAGCGCAGGAAAGAAAATGGCGGGAGGGATTTGTGGTTTGGGATCTGTGAGGAACAACAGCGTTGCTCCTGTGCGTCTGCTCCCTGACACTTCTCTAATCTGATAACGGATGAGGACAGGTTGCCTTCGCTGTACCTGGCAAGTACCTTCTCCAACCTGCACAGGCAGCTTTCGGAGGATAAGGCCAGGCTTGGCAAATACCGGCATCCTCCGGAGAATAGTTAAAGGGTGATTAATCATTGTTTAGGCGCAGAATGCAGAGGGAAGAATGGGAAAGCAGCGTTCCACACCTCTGAAGCAATTAATCCCTGTGATCTCCACCAGGTTTGTCTTGTAGATAAGTCAAGGTACAAAACTGTTTCTAATTTATCAACCCACTCATGCCATCCAGCATAAAACACACAATTTATTTCCAATCATTTATAGTCAAATTTTAAAAAGAGTGACTTTGCCACATCCAAGTGTGCCTTATATTAGCTTCATATAAACTAAGTACCCCAGATTACAATGGGAATCTTGTTTTATTGTGCACATCTGGTGGAGTCACAAAGCATTTTCACATTCGCTGTCTGAATTTTTGAGTGATTGTGGCATAAATCATTTTGCTAATCAGAAGCATAAGTGACATGAATGCATCTCCCCTCTTGGAACAAAGAAGCAACATATGGCTCTAAAAACACTCAGGTCTTTTATTTCCAAGGTATATAACCTGTGCATAAACCAATATTATTGGACTGATTTGCATTTTTCCTTCATTCTGGGCTCCTTTTCAGATCTCATATCTTGCAGATGACTTCAATAATGGATAAAACAAGCATTTCTCCCTCGTTATATATTTGATTCTCAACTTGAGTGCAGTTAAGCAAAGCATAAGACTCGGCTCAATGGTTTGTTGCAAGGTGAATTATGGCGCTGTACTTTGTGATATAAAGTGAACATAGAGCAGCGAGCGTGTTTATGTAAATACGAAAATGACCACAAAAACAAGCGCAGTTCTCTCTTTCTAATAAACAGCATTAACATGTGAACCAAACCCAGCACTGATGTGACAAGATGAATTCCTTTATTACGAGTGGGTTCTCTCCGGATCTCTCTGCATTGCTTCCAAATCATATTTGCCTCCTAAAAACGGGAGGGGGAGAGACGCACATTCTTGCCAATAATAGTAAAATGGCTCCTGTTTTAATTGCATCATTACATACCCAATATCAGCAGCTCGCCTGCCAATATCAATATTGCTGTAACATGGGTGGAATATAGATGACCCAGGGTATGCGTGGGTCTTCCACGAGAGCCTCGGTGCCAGGCTGATCCCACTGCCCGCTGTGCTGGGAGTGGAAATGTAGGCCGGAGAGCAGCTCGTCTTTCTAATGTCCCTCCAGTTCTCCCTTAATTGCTGACGGATCCTGTTTGGGTTTTGATGGCGGCTTGAAATCGATGTTTGCACCTCATAGGAATTCATAGGCCTTTGGGGGAACATCATGTTACCCACTATGGTTGCTCGTGTATGTGCTTCTCTTTTCATATCAGCTATAACATAGGAGCAGGAGGAAGGGTTCTGAATAAAGCACCCATACAAACAGTGATGTTATTAATAAAATCACTCAGGTCACATGAGCCGCATGAAGCAGCTGGTTGACTGATAAGAACTCAAACTTGGCTGCACAGGTTCAGGTTGGACAGAAAAAAGGCGAAAGGCTGCTTTGCATTTCTCCTCCAACGAAGCTGCACATATGGCACGGTAACAAACCCAACAATTATTTACTGTTTTGATAAAGGGAAATTACATCTTGTAGGTCGCACTTCAGATGCACTTCACATATTCATGTTAATGCATTCAAGACTGCAGAATTTTCCAGCTTAAATATTTCATTCTGTCTTAAAATTTAGTCCGTAATTATAGCTCCCCGATGGCAAGAGCATCCAGTTTGTCCGTTTTAATTAGATTGTTGTTTAAGTATTAATTATGTATCTTTATGTCACATAGTTTTGATGCTAACAGCTGGTGTCGATGGGAAGGATTGGGTTATGATTTATTTACCAGCACTGTGGTAGTCATTCAGATACTCTGACATTACTGTTCCTCTGCAGTTTGGACCAGCTGCAGCATCAAATAGATTTAGTTCATGATGTGGATTTTGTCTGTATGGAACAGCTGTTTATTTACCCCCAAATCTAACTGATTTAAGTGAAAACTTTGCTAATATCATTATTAATGACAACAAAAATCAGCTTTAACAACTATACTAGTTTTTTTCATTTATGATTATGAAATCTATTACTTTTTAGAAACTGTATGGCAAGAATATTGTATTAACAATCTTTATACATTCAATTTTATTTCTGTTTAATTCCTAGAGATTCTCACTTGTTGTCATGACTCAATATGGGTACCTTATCTATATTTAGTTTATTTAAAAAAAAACTACTATTGGTAGCGCTTCGAGGTCGTTTTGATCCAATAGATGGTTCTCATCTACGTCATCATCCAGGTACTTTTTTACTGGCGGGCCATGTTTGTGGGCTAGCACTTAGTTTGTATCTAGGAAACCAGTGTGGAGAAACTGCAAAAGCTAGCTAGAAAAATAGAAAAAAAACCCTGAATAAGGCAGACAAGCGCTACCAGGACACACTGCGCTACTGTCATAAATCATGAGACCCAAAAAGAACAAAACCCGAACATTTAAAAAGAAATACAAGTCAGACTGGCATGGAGCTTTGGTGTTCATAGTCACAGTAGCAGAGCTGTATGGTAACTTCTTTTTATAGGGCAGTGATGTGAACGGAGCAGTATAGTTTCTAGTGCCACGGTAGCACAGCGCTACATTTTTAATTCTAGGTTTTAGCCACTTGTCTCAATGTCCAGTGACACAAGAAAACAAACAAAAACAAAAACTGCTTTCTCTAAACGTCATTGACACTTAGCCTGGCAGTTTGTGGAGGTGGTCCGCCAGGGCTGTAATACACTGGAGGAAACCCTGATATGGCTGCATAAACGACTCTACCTTCTTCCATTAGCACTCACACATATGATGATTTGATCACGTGATCTGCAAGTTGACACGTGACTTGAGAAGCACCTATAATTTTTATTTATCAAATTTTCAAAGCTTTAACTGAATGTATCTAAACTTGTTTAGAGTTTGAAGATGTTTTATTTCTCTCAACTCCAACTTAAACCTGTAGTGATCTGTGTGCTTTATAATCCGCTTTCTTGTCTCTCTGTAAGGAGATAACGGGTATATTTTATGTAAAAAGATATATTAGGTAAAGTTCTTTCTTTGTGTACTTTTTAAATACCTTCAAAGACCTGTTATGACTTGGCTCCTCATCAAAGAAAGTCAGCGCAGGTTGTTTAGACATTTGGTTCCTCCTTTTGAGGTTTTCTGGACATTTCCCAAAGGGACACCAAAGAAGTACTAGAATTCTCTGGTTTGGGGACCCCCTGAAATTCTCCAGGAGGAGCTGGGGAGAGGGATGTCTGGGTTTTCCTTCTGGATCTGTGACAACTTGACTCTGGATTAGAAGATGGATGGATGGAACATCCAGATGACCAAAGTTCTAGTGATCAATAGTGACACAAGTAAAACTTTGCTTTGGTTCACATTTACCATAAATGTACAAACTTAGATTTTAGTCCAATAAATCAGTTTTCATTTTTATTTTTTTTATTCCTGAAAAGTTGGTACTGGCTCTGACCCACATATCTGGTCTCCATCTGGCTTTAAAAAGCGACTCATCCCTTTCAGCCTTTACAAACACTGAGTACATTGATGATTGTTTTTCAGCATGGCTGGCCTGAGTAAGTGAGTGTCAAACCGACAACCTGGCAGTCAAACTCCACCGTGACCACCACGTGAACTTCACGCGCCATTGAACTTTTGACCTCTAAGCCTGTCTGCAGCGGCGGTGGCGTTTTCATTGTGAAACTGAGTCATGCCTGCATTTGCATTCGGGTGTTTTGTTGCACCTGGTTCGACTCTGGGTTGTACATTTGGCTGAGCGTTATTTGTTTTGTCTCCTGATGATGGGCGCCTGTGATTCATGGAGGGAGTCCAGGACATCTCCGATCGACAGCTGTTGATAGCTCTGAAATCGAGAGCAGCAGTCGGAGCGTAACAATGAGCTCATTGCGCTCTTGGCTTGGTCGCCAGCCCAGCAAGCCTCGGCGCTGGGGGGATTTCATGAATTTCAACATGGGGCCACAAATGTGAGCGCACATGAAAATTGTGTTGGGGTGGAGGGAATGGGACTGAAAACGGAATATAGCTCAGATAATAACAATAATCATGGCAACTGAAAGATGAAGAAAATGTGAACAGTGCCTTTTTTCACCAACACCAGGAAAATACTGAGTTCAACTCTTTTATTCATGTTAAAAAGAAAACAGAAGCAAGAAAATAGACTGAGAATTGTGAGTCTTTTTCTTTTAGAGATAAAATAGCAGGTTTATGTGCGTGATCAGGATTTGTTCTTGGGTTGTGGCCGTCAGTGAAGAGCCCTGGCGTCAACAAAAGGAACATTTTATTAAAGAAATCAGTCACCTCCTAAATATAAAAATCTGAGACTGAGTTGGTTCTAAAACTAAAAGCAAAGAAAATAACATAAAAAATGGCTCCAAATAACAGATTAACTGAAAATTTAAATAAAGAGTTAATTAATCTGTGTTTAACATGTCCAAGATAACCTTCAGAACATGTTAAACAGACACGTTTAACATGTTCTGAAGGTTATCTTAAACAAATTAAAGACATTTTCACCCTGACTGAATTGATTAAACTTTTATATTAACATTATTTGGCAGATGTTTACTTGTGTGGAAAAGTAATACAACTCCAGTGACGCTGGCCTGAACAGGAAGTGCTACATCTTGTTGTATGTAAATATGAGTTGGTATTTACATTTTTTTATGTTTTTTTTTGTTTGTTTTACAATCTAACTACTTCCGCATACTTTGTGCTGTTATAATCAATCTTCTATCAACATTTTTAGCACATTTAGGGTTGCGACTTTTCAAAATATGTAACTTTATTTCCAAATTCTTTTCCCCATAAAAATACACTCAGATCTTTTCAGCTCCTTCAAGAACTTTTTAACATCTGCTTCAACATACTGTCTTTGTTTTTGTCTCTTTATGCTACTCTTAGCCTTTAGCCACCATTCTCCTATTGGTAATGTTTAGCTAGCCTTTTGCTACATTTAGATTCTAACTAGACCTTTGCTGCTTTTAGCTAGCCGTTTGTTACTTTTTGCGCTTTATTAATCTTTTACTACATTTAGCTTTTAACAAGATTTTGCTCCCATTTAGCTAGCCCTGTGCTGCTATAGCTAGCCTTTTGTTGCTTTTGACTTGTTTTTTACCACTTTTAGCTTTTTACTGAACTTTTGTAGCTTTTAGTTGGTCTTTTGCTACATTTAGCTTCTTACTAGATTTAGTTTGTAGTTTAGTAATTTGAGCAGCTGGCCGCTGCCGGGTTGGGCAGAATCGTATCGTGTGCAATTAATTGTCAGAAAAACTTTAATTTAATATTTTTGGGCACCTGACAATATGATTAATGCCACCAGGCAGACTGGCTGGAGATTTCCCCGGTCAGTTCGCTCAATTCTCATCTCTGCTTCAAATATGACGAACTTTAAAAAAAAAAAAAATTCTGTAACTTATTTATCAGAACTCCGGTTTTACTTGGTTTATCAACACAATTTAAAAATTAATGTATAGCCTGAAGTTTGTACTTTTGACTCAATTTGGAACAGATTTTTATGGAGAGCAAGTCTTTCCCACTAGAGTGATTTAAACTGGCCATGTGATTAGGACAGGGACTCATTGTCATATTAATCGTTATCAGATAAATACCACAATTAATCGTGATTAATTTTTTTGCCAATATCACCCAACCCTACTGTGGTGGAGTGGTTAGGGGAGTCACCCAGTAATCGGAAGGTTGCCAGATTCCCCGTTCCAGCCGTCTCAGTTGTTGTGTCCTTGGGCAAGACACTTCACCCTCCTTGCCTACTGATGGTGGTCAAAGGTGGCGCTGGTGCATGGCAGCCCCGCCTCTGTCAGTGTGCTCCAGGGCAGCTGTGGCTACATGTAGCTTACCCCCATCAGTGTGTGAATGTCTGTAGTGTAAATAACTGTGGGGTCTGGAGGGACTTGATAAAGCGCTATATTAGTTCAGTCCATTTAGTTACTTTTAGCTAGCCCTATGCTGCTATAGCTAGCCTTTTGCTGCATTTTGCCAGTTTTTGCTTTTAGCTAGCCTTACTCATCTTCAACAGGTGAGATAATTATTTAATTTTGGCCCAATAGCCCATGAAGTCTTTTTTTATGAATTTATTTTTACTTTTTTGTCTTAAATCTGTCCAGATTCCAGCTGTAATAAGCTGCGATTGGACAGCGTTCATGTCCAAACCCTCTGAGGTTACAGAAATATCAGAACCACATCTGAGCTCAGATTCTGGGCAAACAGAACTCCCTCCAGCTTCATTAAGGTAAATTCAACATTCTAGTTCATCATTGGGTTTTATATAATCTTAGTTGCTCTTGTATTGGAGTTTTTTATGTCTTATATTAAAACAGAAAACATTATGCTGTAAATGATTTGGCATCCCATGATTTTGAATTTGAGCCCCTCCATTATGGGAAATCTGGGTTTGCGCAATGATTAAATGCTTAATAAAAAATGCATTGTTGTTGCCAACATCTGTATTGTTTGGGCTAACGGCTCACTGGAGTGTGCGAGCCTTGTAAAGTTTCCAAATGCGCCGCTGAGAACCCTGGAAAGTTCACCTAAGAGTTTGCCCTCCTCATTACCGAGCTACTTCTGTTTGTGCGATTAGACTGAGAACATCTTTAATTGCTTTAAAATCTGAATGCATGATAAGAATGGATTAATTTGATTTTTCTGTTCCTACAAGTAGCAGATGGTTTATGTCTTCAGCATGCTCGTGTTGTAAAATGAGATCCCCAGCTTGCCTCTGATTGGTCACTGTTAATGAAGCATGCTGGGCTGATTATTGATTTAGAAAATGAGGACGGCACAAGTATTGTGTGTTGCTGCGATGAATTAAAGCTGAGCTCTGTCTTATGGTTGACACAAACCTAAATGAATAAAACACAAAATGTTTTTTTTTTTCCATTCAGGTGCCCCGTCAAAGTAATTTTATTGTTTATTTTAAAACAGGCAGCTTTATAGTTGCCTCTAACAAGCAGATGGTGGAGTTGACTTATTTGCGTTTTGTGTTTCTGAATGACCGATCAGATGCATGATGGGAAATGCAATGAGCTGCTTGTCAGGGAAGAGACAATTCACGGGAGAGGGCCTGCAGAAGCTGCATACATTTAGTCCCATCAATTTTTTTTTAAGGTTGGTATTTTTATTTTTTTTTTGCGTTATTATTGGCTGTTGTGCGAGCAGCTGTTCCGCCTCCCTCCTCTCGGATTTAACATCCTCGCAGCCAGCTGATGGCGAAACTCACAAGATCCAATTCCCCGAGAACCCTGTTCAGGCCGAGTCTGAGTCTGAGTCAGATCCCTCCTATATTTATTTATTTACTTAATTATTTATTCATTTATTTATTCGGTTCCCTGGATACCCGAGTCTTGTTTTTGGCTGCAGAATCCAAACTGGCAGCTCTCCACTCGCTGTAATGAAAGCACTCAGAAACCACAGATACATTTTTCATTTTTGAAGGGAAGAAGTCGGGGAGGTGGACACAATAATAACACATCGGCAATAAAATATGTTCCTCTGCGGAAACGCCACAACCCCTCTGACTGGAAAAGTAAAAAATATACATTAATCGCTCGCCGCTGAAAGGAGATGGCAGACGATTGTTTCACGCTTAGTTTATTTTTCACATGAAGAAGCAAGAAGGTGGAACGTTTCTTCTGGGTTGGGGGTTAGTGGTCTGAAGCAGAAGGTTCATGTCTCTGGGAGTCCTGGTCAACGGATCTGGGGCATTGCTTGGTTCACCGGTCTGTTGTTCCAACCCTCACCAGGGCTGCACAATATTGGAAAAATCAGATAGTGTTTTTTTATAGCCCTGCAATTTGAAAAATGCAGAAATGTTGTGTTACATGTATGTTTTTCATCTTTTACTGTGCTGGGACCTGAGTACACGTTTCCTTCTGTTATGTTGTGTTTTACCTCCTAACATGATGCCTATGCGTTTATCTTAGTTCCTGTTTCTGTCACGCTTTAGGTTTAGCATTCATGCTAACCGTATTTCACCTCTATTCCTCCCGTTCTCTGCAAATTTGCTTATGTTCCTCGTTTATGTCCTTGTCGTCTTCCTCCACAGCTGGAGAATTCACCGACAACACTTCTCTGAAAACCCCTGCTATTATTGTCCCAGAAGTTTCATAACAAAATGAAACTTTAGCTTTATTGACAAGAAGCAACCCATCAAAATAAAAGCTGTAACACGTAGCCGTTTAGTGCAGTGACTAACGGTTTAGTCCCTAGATAACATGGTTATTTAATTTGCCTCCTACATCGCAGGACCTGCAGTGTGACGCACGTACATTATGATGAAGATGCTCAGACTGGTCAGGACATGTGGCTCGAGATTATTTCTTTGTTCTTTTTGTGGCTGGGCTCAGCTGAATCTGATCAGGTCTCCCTCT
The DNA here is from genome assembly GCA_031762555.1 of Cynodonichthys magdalenae. Lineage (NCBI taxonomy): Eukaryota > Metazoa > Chordata > Actinopteri > Cyprinodontiformes > Rivulidae > Cynodonichthys > Cynodonichthys magdalenae. The sequence goes on from JARVJO010000305.1 coordinate 1,788,575, forward strand.
GGAGCTTTCTCCTGGAGCAGACCCAGAGCTCACTGCAGGGAACTCATGGGGAGGAGCTGGAAACATGGATGTTCTGGGTTCCCCTCCTGGTCCTCCAAAATAAAACAAAGCTCTTTAAAAGTTTAACTTATGACACATTAAATTTCCTAGAAAATATTCAAAATTTTTTATCAATATTTTCATATTTTGACACAAATTTCCAAACTAAGAAGAGACTCTTTTATTGCAAGTTTGATGTCAAATTTCTAACCATACCCAGAACTAAACTGAAGTCTGATCAGGCTCGTGTTCCACGCTGAGCCGGGTCGGTTTTTATTAGCCAAGTTGAACTAAAGAACTGAGGGTAATTTGAACACTTGCATTATTCAAAGAGAAGCGCTCGTGGATTCTGTTCAAAATCTCCCACTGAGCTCCGTTTCCAGACTTCCAGGCCTTTGGTGTCCAACGCACTGAGTGCCTTTGAGCCAAACAACAAAGTGCTCCCTGCATATTTGCCTTCTGAGGTCTCATGTTCGTGTTTACTTCTATTGACACGCAGCGCAAACATTCCTAATTACCTTTAGCTCTGTGATATCAGCCTCCCTCAAATAACCTGCTGTGGCGTTTTACCACCTGTTACTAATCGCTCTGTGAGTTCGTCACGGCACCAGACATGATTCAAACGAACACCGGGATCCCCGCAAGACCCTCCAGGAGACGCAGCAAGCGGCAGCGGCGCTGCGTTCAGAGAGCCTAGGGAGCAACTTCATGGATTTTTTGCATCATTAACTATTTATAAGTTGCCACTTCATGTTATTTACACTGGACTGATGATAATGCTGCTTCAGAGCTCCAACGCCACGCAGAGACCTGCTGGGAGGACAAGACGGGGTGCAGAGGCAGGCGAAGGCACGTGTTAAATATTGTAGAGAAACGCCACCTGCAGCTGCGAGGGCGTCGTGGGGTAAAAGGGGCGAGCTGGGAGCAACTCTGAGGGGACGAGGAAATGCAGCAGCTGAATGCAGTGCATGCAGGCGGGCCACACTCTGACTATATAATGTATAAGACAAAGCCTAACCACAAACCACAAGGAATATTCAGTTGACCTGGTTTATCTGAAACCACCAGACCTGATGGCATCATCATTTTCTGCAAACGTGTCAAAGTGGAGGATTTGTTGAGACTCAAACAGAAAATCCATCCATCCATGAACTGCACCTTCTCTAAATGAGCGCTAAGCTAATGCCAACATTTCTGTCCCCCTGACTTGCCAATCAGCGCTCTAAAAAATAAAAAGTAAATAAACAATATGTGCACTTAACTCCAAACGTACCAACGCGGGGAGGTGTCAGAATCTCTTTCACAACACGACGTGCAAACTGCAAATGAAACACTCGAAACGTCCAATCAAACAAACAGCTGTCACAGAACTTCCTCGCTGCAGATGCTCAAAGAGACACGAGTGGACCTGTCAGAAATACACTCTGGAAGGGAAAGGAAAGTCAATCAGCACAAATAAACAGAAAAAAATGATGATTTTTTTTTATGTGATGAGCGACAGCATCCTTGGAGTTGCCTCCAGACTTCTGCTTTGAACGCTGGCGTTGTGGGGGGGGGACTTCTTGTTGCCAGGAAACATTCGATACAAGCTTCCATTTTGCTGATAACTGCTGGGAGCGTTGCCCAGCCGCACTGTTTTTAGTTTATCAGCACCCCGAGGCTTTTATATATGTTGGCTGGGAGGGATAGCATCGTCAAAGGGTTTTCATTCAGCCCCCGTTTGTTGTCGTCTGTCATCCTGCTCGCTCTTTCTCTGCCCGTTTCTCCGTGATGTGCTGAAATAATGCCCACTTAGATTTCTACAGGTTGTCGTTCTTTCTTTAAACTGTTAAAGACAACTTGTTAACAGAAGCTGCTTTACTGAAAATGTTTTATTTTGATGTATATACGACAGAAAGTATGCAGAGGAGCAAATGTTTATAGATGTTCCTCTGGTTGTTCTTTTAGTTTTTCCTAGACCTGTAGGAGTTTTTTATAGCTACCTCCACACGATCTTAATAAAAATGGCTTCTGAACTGTCCTCCTGTTAGGATTTACTCATTTTAATTGTTTTCTAAAAGTTCAAGCAGTTGTCTTTTATTTTAAATTCTCATTTTTATGTGTAGACTTTAGAAATTAAAGCCCTCTAGTGTCAAGTTGACTCTAAAAGTTAAATCAGTTAGATATGTGAAATGATTCCTTTTAAGGGAGTTTCATCCATTGGTTCATGAGATATTTTACTAACAAACGAGCTCACTGGCAGTTATATCCCACTAATGATTTGATTATGAAGGAACTAGAGAAAATTGTTTTTTCTTTAAATATAGAGTTAGATATGAGCGCAGAATGATTGAAACTGAGTTGTTGAAGCTAAAAGAAGCAGAGCCTCAGCTAAAAGCTAAAAGTATTGAGCTCTCACATTAGCTACGTTTACATGGACATAAGTAATCTGATTAAACGGCCATTCGGAATAAAAATGCATCATGTAAACACCTCATTCGGATTGTTCTGATCCGATTCAGCTCGATCCGAA
>JARVJO010000305.1:1799336-1817361 GCA_031762555.1 Cynodonichthys magdalenae
ACACTCACATTATGAATAACATCGTATTGGTGAGTCTCTTATCTGGTTCTGACGCGAATTGCAGTAAACGAACACGCATTATTTTAACAGTTCCATACAGTTACATGTGTTGTTGCACCTCTAATGTTGGTGCGTCTGTCAGTAAAATAACTCATGAACCATTTGAGAAGTTCAATGAAACTTAGTTTTTATTGGTTTTGTTTTAACAGCTGATTAATTTTTGAACTCTACGCAGTTCGAGATGTTTGACTTCAACCCATATAAAAATCCTTGTATCTGTGATTTTTACAAATATTGAGCTAAGGTGGTAGCTGAGAGTCATCCCCAACATGTGCTCCAAGAGCAAACAGATCATTCAAGACATATTCCATGTGCATTGATATCCAATGTTTGATCAAAACAACTGCAGTTCTGTAATTTCTCAACATGAGATGGTCTCAGTCTTAAACGTGGTGTGAAGCAGCGGAAGATATGCGTTCTTTCCAGGAACGCTGGGCCTTTAACTGTTGACGCAACAAATCAATAACACTGTGTGGAGATGATTTCACCTTCGGACCAGAGAGAGAGACACACACGTCCATTAACAGACACACACACTCCAGCCCAGGTGGCACATGCTGGCACGGACCGCCTCACCTGATGAGGCTGCACCAACACGTCCAAAATAATGTTTACCCAGACTTCTATCTGAATATTACACACAGAAACACTGGATTATTCAGTGAATATTATCCAAATAAATACATTTCCCCACAATGCCTCACCAGCCTTCATTATTTTCAGGATCTGTTCTTTGACAAACCGGTGCAGCTATTAGTATTAAAAAAAAGGAGAGAGAGGCAATACTGGCTGTGATATGAGGATTGGTAAGCAAAATGAGAAATGAAGCAATTAAAGAGGTTCACATACATTATTTAGCTCTCATTAGCTTCCTGTGACACTGCAGGCTCCACACCAATGAAAAGTGTTGGCCACGCTCAGACAATTAGTAAAATTAGTGGCACAGGATTTGGCGTAGATTCAGGCCACATGGCCCAGAAGATACCAGCCTGTTGTCACCGGTGTAATATATAACGCCACGCAGGAAATAATAGGTTTGAAAAATCACTGGGGCTACCGCCGCGTCAACCTGTATTATCCCGGCGAGGAGGGTTGTCGACCGGACGGAGCGGGGCGCCCACTCTGATTCCTGCAACGCCGCCGCGCAGTCGGCCATTTTCCCGTCTCTCTCTCCCTTTCTGAGAAAAGCAGAGGACAGAGGTCCAAGCGGATGGTAATTAGCAGTCTGGGTTGTGTTTGTTTTCATTTTGCGCATGTTTGTGCTGATAAAGTTTGACTTGCCAAAAATCCCAGTCCCGTGCTGAATTCTGCTCAAGCTGTTCCCCGGCATCCTTCAGGAACGATGGGAAATCTTGTACACCGCCACTGGTCACAGCACAAACAGACGGTGGTAATCAGTGATTAGTGGACATGTTACAGTATACAGAGATAAGCCCACCCCCCAACCCTTCACTGGGAATCAGCAGCAGCACATAAAAAACAACGTTTGATGGGAAATATCCTACAAATACCAGTAAAAAAAAAAAAAAAAGCACAGAGGCCTCTGAGGAATATATTTAAACTTTAATTTTATGGAAAGATTTAGAGAAACTTTAAAAAGAATAATAAAAAAAATAGCCTCCCCCCCAAAAAAAGCCATTTTGTTGAAGCTGGCACCGTTTTATCCCTTTTGTTTTTGAGCTTAAGGGTCCGCGGCCAGCTGCAAATGACTGCAGGTCCACATCCAACAGCGGAGCAGAGCTAAATAACATTCTGCCGCCTCTTTATCATTACAGGAAAAAAAAAAAAAACAGAACAAGCAAACCAAATAAACAGGTGTTGTGTGCTTTAGAAAAAGCTAATGCTAACGTGTTCTGGAATAGAGAGGCATAATTATACTGTGCTGGATTATGGAAAACATTGTGCATGTTAATTACACCAGGTATGCTCATTGATTTTCTGTTATAATACTTAAATGTGTCATTAATAATTCATTTTCCTGCCAGCTCGTTCCATTTTTCATGCACCTGTGTTGTTGATGTGAATGACGCCGTGTCATTGCTGATGATGGCTACGCAGTTCATCACAGAAAGTAATTTCTGCTCTGACACCTACTTATTTGTCTTTTATGAGCCACTAACAATGTCCAGATTGTAGGAAGCTTCTCCGAGCTCTGGATGACCGAGAGCTGACGCTTTTCTTCTTCTTCTTCCCCGAAACCGTCGGAAAAATGCTTTTCTTTCCTCCCTGAGCGCGAGGGAGGCTGTCAGAAAGCAGAGGCGTGGGAGTGAGTTGGTTTAACTTCCAATCACTGTCAAGAAACCCAAACAAATTAACTCCTGTCGCTTCTCGTTGCCCCGTCGAGCCAAAAGGTATTAATGACGCTAACTCAGGCCTGTGACTCCCTCGTGTAGATTAAATCGCTCATTCTGGTCTTTAAAGAGGGATCCCTTTTTTAAAATTTTTTTTGTTTGTTTTTTTAAAGGGCCGCAGTCCTCAAGGAGACAATCTGTCAAACGACAATCGAAAGACAAGCAAACAAGAAGTACGCGTCCAATCAAGTTTGTCCTTGAATTTCCACACCTGCGAGCGCGGCAGGGCCGTTTGTGAAGCGAAAAGAGGAAAAAAAAAATGCAACATGTTTGTCCAGCATCAGCCTCTGTACGTGTTTTTTTTTTTTTTCCTTCCTCTCCAGCATTGTTTGTTTGTCTTTTCTTTGTGGCGCTGAAACGCTCAAATTGCATTTGTCAAACGCCGGTTCCCTTGAGGTGTGACGGCAGGTGTCTGCAGGAGAAGCAGAGAGGAAGAGGAAGAGGCTCTGGAAGAAACATAAAGGAAAATAAAAAAGAAGAAGATGGCATAAATCCACGAATTCATGCCGAGTTTCTTCAACCACCATGTTTGCTCTTTAGCAATGTAAATCCATGCTGATGAACCCGTCGCAATATGGCACACGTCTCCGACAAAAAAAAACTTTTCTTACCGCTAATTGTTTGGCAAAAGATGATAAACTTCTCAGACGCCAAACAAAAAAAAGTGTTTTTGTTTGTTTATTTGTCCCTGAGTCGCTCCAATCTGAGTCCTGCTGAAAAACAAGAAACCTCTTAATAATAAACCAACCCTCCTTTTTTTATTATTTTGGGTAATTTTTAAAATCAATTAACTAACCTTGAGATGAGCGCTGCTGCTGATAAGTGCTTTCCCTTCCACCCCCCACCCCCTGCTTTGGAAGAGGCTTCCTCTCCAGGCGCCGGGGAGCAGATAATAGATATTGAACTGTAAATTTGAATTGAAAGCTCGGGTCATTGTGCCTCATTGACTTCCGACCACAAAATCCAAATGATGTCTTAGTTCAGAAGAATATATCAAAGGATATCAACAATTACGAGTCATAAACACGCCTGGAGACGTGCCTGGCGGGCGTATAGCAGCGGGAATTAGCATGTTGAGCTGATAAATATGCATGTAAAGACGCTCCCGGGGGAATAACACGTGTGTGATTGATAGCTCCGGGATTGAAGGATGTGTAAATTCTTTTTATTCTGGGGGTTGTGCTGTTGTACCTTGGAAATACATAGCACTTGTTAAAAGTTTTACCAACTTTATAATCCTTAATGCCACATCTGTTTGCTGTCTTTATAGCGCCTGTAAAACGTCATTAAATTATTACCACCAGCTGGCCTCGTTGCACAATAACCTCACTTATCTGTTATTCTCTGGGAATACTTTTGATTTATAGACCCTCTTAGAATAAATGATATTTTATACATATGTATATATAAATAAACAAGGGGAAATGTGTTCTTGTAAATAATTCATGAGTTGAATAAGGTTGCTTAGTGGAATTTTTTTTTTCCTACCTAAGGAAAAGGAAAGTTTATTTTTCCTTGTGGAATTTTTCTTTACTTTTACTGCTTTACTATTTTAATAAAGCTTAAATAATCAATGTTTTGTTTTTTTTTTCTATTTCATATTACATCCATTTAAGTCAAAATGAACCATAACCAAGACATTTAAAGTTTAATCTATGTAAAACTAAACAAATGTTTGTTTTTCTGTCCAGCCACTCATCAGTCATCTCTGAAGGATTCCAGCACCCCCTAATGTCAACACAAAGGTACTGAAATTCACTGTCAGAGCTGGACACTGAAAGCTTTCAGAGAAAAGTGGAAAAAGTGTGAAAAAAACCTGCAAACAAACAAACGCAGCTCGTGTCGAGGAGTGATCTCTGCAGCTCTGCCGCTGCTTATAAATAGCACTCACCCTGGAGTGGTAATAAAGGCTGTTTGCGTAGCTGCTATATGTTTAGTACGTAATGATATATTATTGCTTTAGGTAGTGGGAGCATGTCCTCTCTGCTCACTTCTCTTGGGTATAATTGCTTCAGAAGAGATAAACTGGAGGGGGAGAACAGGGAGAGGGGAAAAAGACGAGATATTAAAGATTAATAAGGTGTGTGTGTGTAAAGCTGCAGGTCTCAAGAGTGATTCTTTTCATTTAGCTGGAGTCTTTTATTTCCCATTGTGCTTATTTTTTGCTCACTTTGAAATTTAGGCTATTTGGAGAGACCCTCAAAGGCCTCGTTGGCGGCGCCGCAGAGCGGGTCGGTTTCCAGCCAGACGTTAGACGTGTCAATCAGACACACTTACACATGAAGAAAACCTGCAAGACCTGTAATTAATAACCTGCTGGAAAAGGAGAAATCAATTGTTTTTTCACATTCACTCAACTTTTTTGCTTCTCTGGTCAAGATTTGTGATTGATTTTTGTCCAAAGCGTCACTTTTTCTGACACTTTCTACGAGTAAACTAAACTGATGAAAGTAATTTTATAAAATACACATTGTCTTGTCTCAAAGTTAGAATTTCTGACCTAACAGCAACACTTTCTAATACAAACAGAACTAAATGAGTTGTAAATACAGTAAACGAGCTGCAGCGTTTTAATTCTATAAAGCAGATTTAATTTCAGCTTTAAAAACATGCATACGTTTTGTTTGTGTTTTTTTTTTTTTAGAAATTTGGATGTTTTTAATGCAATAAAACTGGATGAATGTGTGTATTATGGCAGCTTTAAATTCCAATTATAAAAAGTAAAGCGTGTGCACACGTACAGTAAACACACACACACAAAGTGCTGCGGTTTCAGTGTGAAGCTGAGAATAAAGCAGCCTGTGAATTTGGCCAGGTTTCCGTGTCAGAAGCAGCCTGGATGTACGTTCGCCGGCTTTAGAAAGCTCTTTTTTCACACCCTGCTGTTTCCCCCTGATAATTTAATGTCCATATTCTTCTCTTCAGGCATTAAAACCCTCTGAACTTCATTTTCTGCCTTTGTAGTCCACGAGGCAGCCCGACGAGGACGGGGAAAGACACACCACACTCCGAAGGTTTGCCTGTAGAGTGTCCAACCAATTACCAAGTTCAAATACGCATCTATCGCTGCGGTTCTGCTGCTCCGCTTTGATTCTGCCGCTTCATGTGGGCCTTTGTTTCCTCTCTGTCCTCAAACCGAGTCTTTATTAATGATGGATGTTGATCATGACGTGGTAAATATCTTGACATGAAGGAAAACATGCCAACCTAACACATGACGCGCTCTCATTACTGATAATTATAAACAACGTAATGATGAAAGGTCACTTTGCTTCACTTATTAACTGATTTAAGATGAACAAACTTTAAAATCTGAACTAACGGCTCATTTAAAATGAAAATTACTTTAATTTATAAATTTATTACTTGCATTTTCTCAATTTCTTTCCTATTTTAATCTGAAATACAAACTTCCCTGATGATGATGTGAAGTTCAGTTTTTAATGTTCATTTGGACACAAATTCACCTGGAGGTGGTCCGTCCCTAACTCGGGTTCTGTTTCAGGGGGTCCTGGTGAACCTTGGTGCAGATGTTTGTGTTTTTGTGGTGTTATCAGCAGAAGTGGTCAGGTGCAGAGTTCACCTTACGGTCCAGGTCTCATCAGTGAAACCCACGATGCACAAACTCACCTGGAGGTGCTGATTCAGTGGAAATAGTTTGAAAACCGTCCCTGTTTCCGTTTACTCCAACATTACTTAACGTTTTGTCAAACTTCTTGCAGAAACATGAATTAAAGCACTTTTATTCTTCAGGATTTAGACAGATGACACGTTTTATGTGGGCTGCCATGTTGGAAATTTGAGCAATTTGATTGGTTGTGCTAGTTTTGCCCCGTTTTAAATTCTGCCAGCTATAATCCATATTTAAATAAGTTCATGTTTAAGGTATTCTTACCAAATACGAAGCAACTTTTTGGTGTTTGAAATTTGAGAGGAGATTTTTTACAGAATAAAACCAAAATTAATTTGCTTCTCAAAACTTCCCATGTAGTGAAAACATGAGTTCATCTCATGGTTTTGTAGTTGTTTTTTGTGTTTGTCCTCAGGACGGAGCAGCTTCGGTCTGAGTCATGTTAAAATGCTCTGAGGTGTGTTCTGATTGGCTGAGAATTTACACCAACATTTTACAGATCCTAAACGTGTGTAAAGTTTGTAACTTTGAGAAGAAAGAGATTGTGATCGACAGAATAACCCGTTGTCCTTCCATCAGCACCTTCACGGCCCTCAGAGGGTTTTTATTCTTCCTCTGCAGTAAACACTGGTTTTGTGAGGAGGGTGGCTCATGATTTCCCCCAAGAGCTCCATAAGGTCTGCAGAGATCTACCTGTCAGCACACCTGAGCACCTCGGCTCAGCCCACTGTTTACCGCTGACTGGAGCTAAAACAAGAGAAATGTAACAATAATCCTCATTTTAGTTCCTGTAGGCTGTATTTAAATGTTGTAGTGACTCAATGGAAGTAAATTTTCTTTTACTTTGATCTCCACCTTCAAGTTGTTTGCAGTAAAACTGAGAAATTTAACAAAATAAAAACACACAAAGTAAGTTTTTATTTTTATTTATTTATTTTTTTATGTTTTAGATTTTCTCTCGATTTGATTCATCCCGTGTCTCCCAGGAACATTTCCTTAAACAAACGTGCAAAACTTAGACCAGGCCGCCCCGAACAGACCATTAATTTGATAAAGCCGAGTTTGAACACTTGTAAAACCCGGGGATCGTGACAGCTCCTTCAGTTAACAATTGATGCAGATATAAGAACATCCGTCTGCCAGTCAGGCACGATCCCGTTCACCAGTTGTTGTCATAAATTCATATGTATGTGAGCGAATAGATTTCTGCTGCTATATGACAGGATTTTCCTCCTCCATCTTGACCCTGCCAGATGCTTTGAGATGTTTCTTCTGTCCGTATTCACTGTATAATTATATCAAGGCTGTTGTTAGTAAAATACATCTGCAGAGAAAAATGACCAGAAAGCAGATGTAAACAGAGAAAACCTGCTTTTTAAAATGTTGCTGCATGTTGGAAAGTATTTTTATTTTCTTTTATTGTTTATTTATAAAAAAATAATCATAAAAAAACAAAGTAAATCAATTACTGAATGAAAAATCTTATCTGCCCCTTATTTTAAAAATCTTCAAACAACTTAAAGACTTTCTACAGCAAGCGTCAAAGTCAAGGCCCACGGGCCAAATGTGGCCCGCAGGTGACGCACGTCTGGCCCGCAAAGGGGGGCATTCCCCCGCCTAAAAAAAATAAATAAAAACTTAACCAACTTTATTTATGATTAAATGCAACAAGATAAACACATTTAAAAGATGATAATACTTGTCCTGCCCTCAATCTGTTGGCTTTTAGTACCTGAGTAATTTTGTTGAACAACCCTGTATTAATGTCTGAAAATAAGCTGCTTTAAAGCCAGCATTGTCCAAAAACTACAGCTTCCATATCGCACGTTGAATGAAAAGAGTTCAGAATTTAAGATGGCAGCTACTCACTACAACTCATCAATGAGTCAAACTCTCTTACTTTTACTTTTAATAGTATTTCTGTAGTATTTATTTCACATTCAGTCAGTCGTACACCAAGTACTTTTTAGTTTTTATAAGTGGACGTGTTAAAACGCTGTTTCTATGCAGGAAATACCAGGTAGAGCTCAGTTAGTGTTTGTTAGCGGTGCTCAGTAGTAGCAATGAGACGAGGAACGTGAAGTTTTGTGTTTAGTTGAAGTTAAATATGAAACGTCAAAGTTGATTAGAACTGGCCCTTTGAGGGCCACCATAACGCTCAAGTGGCCCTCGGTGAAAATGAATTTGACCCCCCGGCTCTACAGGGAACACCTCTGGGTTTCTCTCCTGGACCTATTGCCTCCACGACGCGACGTTGAAAATGTAGAAAATTGAGATTGTTTGCTTGTCTCTTTCGAAGCTTTTAAACTACTTCCTCACTAAACCATAAAAATACCTAAATTCTTCTGACATATGAGTTTGATCAGAAAACTTTGTCAGCTGCATCTTCAAAGATTTGACCCTGAAGGACTTTCTGAACTCATCAAAGTGAGACACAAGTAGTTGTGTTTGCAGATTCATGCGCTGACATAAGGGAGGATGCATTAAATTTATGTACATCCCTCACTACACCCACCTGGCCTCATATTAATGTTGCCTCCTGCCAGTGCCAGCATATTGACTTTTCATTTCCCCCCAACCCACACGTCTTCTTTCTATTCTTAGGCTCTTAATGTCACAACACAAGCATTTTACCATTCAGCGCAACAGAACAATGTGTCACCTCACACCCCATTAAGGCATCAGCTTCACTAATTGCCGGTTACACTTGAAAACCGTCTCTGAACTTTATTAAGTTGAAATGTGATGCTGAGAAAGGCGATAAGTGGTGGACAGGTGCGAAGTCTAAAACAAATGGGGAGGAAAATAGGATAAATGTGTTGCTTTGTTGTTTGATATTACTTCAATCTAATAAATTATGAAGCTGTAAAGAAGTAAAATGAGAGATAATGGTTCTAATCTGACAAATGAACGCCTGCATCAAATCCTCTGACAGGATCAGTAAAGAACAGTAAATATGTATTTTTAGCGAGGCTGAAGACGTCTGTGCAAACAGAACAATCATCAGTTACAGTTTTATGTTTGCAGCATGGAGTCGTGTTACTTCCTCAGCTGAAAGGCCTCGGTGTCTTTAGGGTTGACATCTTTCCCACCACAGCAGGTCCAGTGCCGGTTTAGGATCTTAGCACCAACCCTGTCTATCAAAAGCAGCTTTTTTGACAAACATCTGTTTGTGTTCACGACTGACCAATACGCTGAGTCAGGAGGAGACGCAAAAGTTGACACAACACCCCCTAACCCTCCCCGGAGTTTTGTAGCTAAAGTTTAACTTTGTATTAAATGCTAATTCATCTGGAGCGTCGACACGTCCAACTTGTCCACATTGAGTGTGTGGCTGTTTCTGCTGCTTTAGCTCAGTAATAACGTTAATAATACAGTGGAGCACAGCTAACCAAACAGTTAGCTTCACTAACCACTAATCTGCCAAACAAGAATCTTAGCTCCGTCAACGTTAAATCAAAAAAAATTAGTGGACGCTAACGTTAACCGCTAAGACAACCGTCAGTCTTCATCGCCTTCCAGTTGAAGACCGGTGGGACCGATACAAACTGATAAATCGACCAATCCTAACCAGAGCCTAACTTGTGAGGTTTCAGTTTGACACTTTCAGAATAAAAGTATTTCTAGATCAAGTTTGTGTTTTTATAAATACAGTTAGAAGTTAAATATTAAATAGTAAGTACTTTCTTTAACATAGTCTGTTTCTGTATTTATTACACCCAGAGTGTTGCTTTGACTCATTCATGCATGTTTGAGAAATCTTTGAATCTTCTGGAACAATATGAAACTTGCTGGTACAAAGCTCCGCCTATTTACACAAGCTCCTCCCTGGAGCTCAGTCTGCAGCTGAGCTCCTGCCCCACAGAGCACCCCTCCCACGAAGCCTTGTTGGTAAGACGTGCTGAAGTGGGAGTGTGATGTTCTTAAAGAGACTGAGGCTAATTTCAAGTCGTTTAAAAGGCTGTGATGCAAAGTTAAATTTCATTTTGATAGAAACAACTTTTTCATCACAACTGAAGATTACTGGATTGTGGTATAGAAATGAACCTGGAAATTGCATAAAACACCTATTTAAATCTTGTTAAATGTTGTTTTATTTCTTTTTGATGCTCTTAGATGGAAGTTCAGCTGCTAAAGATGCTACATGCTAACACAAGTGCCTGACACGTCCAGCACTGCTTGTAAAAGGGGATAGTTTTTATTTATTTTGGGATAAATGGCGTAAAAATAGAAGTTTTACGGTTGTTAATTTTTAGTAGACACTAGATAAACCTAATTTAGCAAAAATGAATTAGACCACTCTTCAACATTAGCAAAATAAGCTAATCCGCTAAATGAGAAGCTAGTTTGTAAACCAAGGATTAAAAAAACAATATGTCTCCTTTGAACCAAAATGCACAATAATCTCTCTGTGAGACTTTCAAGTCCTTGTAGTTCCTAAATTTACTGTGATAAATTTCAAGCGAGAAATTTAAATTTTTTTTTATGTGCAAATGTATAGCAAATGTGCTATATATTTTTAAAATATCAGCCTTTTAAATATAACAAAGTTATATAAAAGCAAAAACAGGTTAGGTCCCAATTTGACTAGTAAACATCCACATTATGTTCTGTTTGAAAATGAATTAAAAATGAATTAAAAATGGTAAAATTGATGAAACGTTTTTTACTGTCTGACACCCAACGCTGTGGTTGATCTCATTAAAAAAAGAACATCCTGCTCCTCTAAAGCACATGGACTTTACCTGGTTATCTGTGTTTTTAAATAAGTTACATCCAACTCTTGTGTTGACAAAGACAGATTAGTTGAGGCGGTCAGTCGTGGACGTACCAGAGATACTCAGTTTCATTAAAACCCGACCAGTGGTTCAGAGTTGACTTCAAAGTTTAACTTTTTGAGCTCATTGTTTGTAAAGTTGCCCGAGTTGTAGCCATGTTGGTGAAGGCTGCGGCGGCCATCTTGAATCCTGAGTTTCAGTGGTTCATTGGGAACTTGATGAAAAATATTTATTTATACTTACTGTACACCCTGGTTCAGATTGTTTACTTTATAAACGGACCAACAAACACGATTTAGTTTTTTTTTTCTTCCTCTCTGTTAAAAAAACAAGCAGAAGTTTCCAAACTGGGTGTGGAAAGTGGAGCGTGACAGCTGCATTTAAATATGAAACGACTGCAGATTTGGTTTCAGACACCTTGTGCTGCGAGTGAACAAAGCCACCGTTTTCCACCAGAGAACAGAAAAAAAGCATTTAAAGCACCTCTTTGTCACAACGTGTTCCCTTTGTTTCCATTTGTCTTATTTTTCTGGGTGAAGAATAGGATGAAATATTTTTAAACAGTAATTACCTGGCCAGGATCCGACATGCAGGGATTAATGGGTGACTGAGGAGCATCAGGTTCTGCAGTGTGTTGGAAGGTAACAGTGTGTGTGTGTGTGTGTGTGTGTGTGTGTGTGTGTGGGAACTGAAGACTGGCAGAATTCTGCTGCAAGTGTCTTTTCTTTATCCAAGCTCAAGTCACTGCTTCACGCCAAGTCCGTCACAACCCAACACGACAGATTTAGCCCGCTCTCCTCGTCCCAAACGCTCCAAATCCGTTAAACGTCTGTTTTCAAACAACGCTGCTGCATGTTTTTTTACCTTTGGCTCGTTCTCTTGCTAAAGTTCTTAGTATGGGGGGCGGGGGGTCTCACAAATCTGTAATTGTGCTTTGTTCCGAACCCTGTTTGTTTTATTTTGTGTGTAATTGACAAACACGAGTGATTTCCAATTAATTCCTATCAGAAGGAAGCGGTGAGAAGTGCCGGCTCGGCCCGGGCTGCAGCCGGAGAATGCTGCAGTGCACTTTGTGCTCAGAACTCAATTAAGCGCGTCCTTGGAGTACAATACGTGTGGATTCTTTAAGTCGTTTGGATGTGCGGGGAGGCGATGGGGTGCTCTTACAGATGGCGTCTGACTCAGCCTGTAATTAAACAGATCAGTGTCTAATACAGTGTGATATCCAGCAGCAGAAAGCTCTGAGGGAACCACTTCCTGGAGCTCTGTGAGGTTAGCCCCACTCGCTGCACCTTCCTCCGTCGCTGCTCCTAGTAATACGTCTGAAACCGAAGGTTTGACTCCGTCGTTTTTATTATTTTTCTCTTTTTTTGTTTTTCACAGAGGAGCCGTTGCTGCAGCCGACGCAGCACATGTTTGTGTTTGTCTCTGGCGCCGTGAAGCTTTTCCTGTTGGCAAACAGAGTCGCTGTTCTGGTCACACAAACACACACATAATAAAAAAAATAAAACCACTTTTATTTTCAAAAAACATGATCCCGTTCGGTTCAACATTTCTTTTGTTAAAGGAGAACTTTCTTCTAATTTTTTAATGACTGAAATCATCGAAGCACACAGACTTTAAACTCATTAAAAAAAACAAATTGAAAAAAGGATTTTTCTCTCATGACTTTAACTCACACTGTCGGCGTTAATTCTCTTTCAACTTTTTATTTTCACTCGTGTGTGAAACTGACAATAAAACACACTTTTGTTCTAAATTACTCTCACAGAATAAAATAAATCATATTTTATTCCAAAAACACAATAATGTGGATAAAAACATGATTTAAATACATTAACATACTATAAATAAATAAAACTAGAGGTGTACTGGTACCAGATTTCTCAAACCAAGTACTTCAGTGTGTATACTTGCTGATACTAAATATTTACTGAGTTAGAACCTAAACTTTACACAATGACTTTTAAAAACACTTTATATCAGAAGTTCTACAGCCTCTCTGACTGGATCAAATCAAATTTACAGCAGGATATACGGATACAATGTTTTAAAGTAAATCAAAATAAAGATTTTTCTTCAACTTGTATAAATTTGTAACAAACGTTTCACTTGAACTGTAACACAGTTAACAGAGTATCAATTGATAAACTCCTTGAAGGAATGCGTATCACCCACCAACGTTTTAACCTATCAGGAGAAAGTAAATGTTTTTGTTTAACAGTCCCTTCTACCTCAGGTTCTGTTTGCCCTCAGAGGCAGTGTTGAGGATGACTCTCAGCTACCAACACACAAAACTTCAGCTCAATAAATCTAAAATTGACCAACCTAAACAGCAACATTAATGTCATTAGAGCCTTGGATTTGATTGGCTGATTTCAGTTAGCTGTGGCGGCCATCAAAGGTTTGTTTTTTTAGTTTCTGAGTTTCGTTCAAATCTGTCCACTGGTTCATGAGATATTTTGCTAAAAGTCCAGATTATCGCTGCTTTGCCTTTAAAATAACAAACAGGTTCATAAAGTTTTTTATTAATTTATCTTTCACTTTGTAAAATAAAATAAACTGTTATAAACTAAAATAAAAGCACATCCATCGTTTTGTTCATCAGGATAAACGACAGAATCGAAGCAAAACAAATAAACAGTCTGAATCATTTAATATAATTTAGTTTTATTAGTAAAAATGACTAACTCTGAAGAGTTTCTCCTTCAGGGACAGTTTTCTAATAAATCTGGATACAAAGACCAACATCCACTTGGAGGTGACAGGAATCAATTAGTAATTATAAAGAAAAAAGAGCTTTACCTGTCTTTGTTTTTGATTTTGGGTTAAAAGCATCCTTTTCTTGTTGGAGTATTCCCATTAGTGACACGTTTAGAAAAATCCAGCTTAATGTCTTTTTCATCAGTAATTCAAAGCAGATGAATCGCAGTCATTAATCGCTTTAGAATCAGACAATTTGTCTGGTTTTCTTTGCTTTCTTTCCTCCATATTTTCCTTTCAGTTTTAAAAGATAAAAACACACAAAGCTGCAGAACACGTGAAAAAAAAATCAAAGCACATATGTTGCTCCGACATGTGAAACCAGGATCCTGAATGCTTTGTTAAATCTACAAAGTTTTTATTTAGTTAAATAAACGCTGCGGAAAAGTTGGAACTGAGTTTTTTTGTTTTTTACAGGATATGTTGCCCAAAGTTGTTTTTATTTTCTTTGTCAATAAAAACTGGAGTTGTTCACAGACACAGTATAAATATTCTGCATTTACATCAGGCGATAAAGCAGCAAGTCTCATAACATGCTCCAATAATCTACCTACTCTAATTACTACAGCGATCATAAAATGTCAGAATGAAAGGCAATATAAACAAGGCATAACATCCGAGGCGACAATATTGCGCTGATTAATACGGCAATAATGATCCTCCCAGAATAAAAACAATGCCAAAACTTTACCACTAAATTTAAAAAAGTTGTTTCTCATCAATTATAGATCGATTTAAGAGACGCTCGGTTAATGGGAGCAAAAAAAAATCTGTTTTATTAGAACAATAGAGATGTTTGTGTCTGGAGCTGTTCAACAAATCTTCAGCTGATAAGATAAAAAAACTAACATTAACAGGATCTGTAACCCGTCACAGAATTAATCTATTAGAAGGATAATCTGGTGTCGCTGCAGGCAGAACCAATCTGAGCCATCAAGAGCCTGAAATTAAGAAAATATCTCCCATCTGAAAACAAGATGCTCAGATAACATCTTCCTAACAGAGTTAAACCTTCTGAACATCGTTTGTTTTGTTTTTTACGTCGCTGACCCTTATTTGACATTTTCTTTGATATTAGAGCCCCCCCTCCCCCTCCTCCATTACCAAAAAAATTATTAACATCTGCTGCACAGACATCAGGAGAAGTCAGGCGTGC
Organism: Cynodonichthys magdalenae; assembly: GCA_031762555.1. NCBI lineage: Eukaryota > Metazoa > Chordata > Actinopteri > Cyprinodontiformes > Rivulidae > Cynodonichthys > Cynodonichthys magdalenae. The sequence continues at coordinate 1,814,076 of JARVJO010000305.1, forward strand.
CTTAATGGTCTCTTGTTTAGTCATTTATGGGTAAGCATGTCATTATTTTAAGATTTACGATCAGCCACACACACACTGGATTCTCCCAGAGATTCACCTACCAATTATTTATTCGGAGTTTTATGGCAACAAACTTTCCGATCCTTCCTTTCTTTCCAATTAATGCAGACGACCAAGCATGTCTTACTGCTTTTTTTTAACTGCATTTATGTCTTTAGTTTATTTTGGAAGAAACAAACAAAACTGTTTATTATTAAATTTGGATTGCAGTACTCTTAAAAAAGTGGGTTATAAATAATTTAAGATACTGATTTCTGACTGGATGTTTTCTCAAACTTTTTTTATATTTTGATTTCAGTTTTAAAGGGATAGTTCTGATTTGTTTGAGCTAGCAGCTGTTTGGGACGTTGTGTTGGAATTTGTACCACACTGAATATGTGAAGAACATCAAAACGCCAAATTTAAGCAGTAAAATAAAGAAAAAAAAACATTCTGATGTTAATCTATTATCATTAGACGCAATGTTGGTTTACTTCAGTAACATCAACTGGAACTTAAAAGGTCCTTGTTATAAAATATAAAATTAAACACAAAAAACAGCTTAAAACTGATTAAACAGTTCAGTTTGAAATCATTCACTCTGGTATTTTTTCCAGATTATTGTCTTATTCTGCAAACTATCCCCAATGTAGAGAAAGAAAAAAATAATATATTTGTGGAGGTTTTGCATTAAAAAAATGAGTCCAAAACATCAACTAATGATTCTGGTAACTAAAGTAGCATCTAATCCTCCTAATCTACCTTTAAAATTAAATCTTTCTAACAGATACGTCTTCCAAAATATTCCTTTTAATTCATCAGTCCCCAGCTTTCAAACCGGCACCCTCATAAAGAAAACCTGGAGTCTGTAAACTGATGAGGTGAAATCAAACGGGTGTAAAATCTCATAAATGTTTAGATTAGCAACAAAAATAACTTATGAAATAGCTGTGAAGAGTAAATACAGGCAGTCAGCAGAGCAGTGGAACGCTGTAAATACACTTTTTTATGGATAGAATGATTCTGCTAAATGTATCCAATGAAGCTACCATCGATCCTCTCACTGCTTTGACTGTCAGGTGCTCCTGCAACTGCCTGATAACACCGTTGCTCCTTTCCTCTACTTCCTCCCTCTGGTGTCAGGTTGTAGAGGTGCAGCTCCTCACAGACCAAACAACCAGCAGCTTCACTGATGACAGCAGGTGTCCTTTAAACTGGACTTTGTTTTATTTTATGTATTTATATTTTAATATTGCTTTAGTTAAGTTTTAGGTTTTGTTAAATGGCAACATGGTGCTTCTGATTCTGCTCACTTTACAACATTTCTGTCTGCTTTGTGTCATTTTGAGGTTTAAATTTAGTCAAATCGTTCTATTTCCAGACTCTGACGTCCAAAGTTGACAAATATGTTTCTGAAAATGACTGAATCTCCTGCATGAAGCCAGATGGCGGTTGAAACAAGCGGGAAAAGTCGGTGCTGTTCAGATTATTAATGCGCACCTTTTCCTACAGACCGCCACACATTCCTGCAGAACAGCATCCTGCACAAACCGGTCCTGACACGGAGTCCCCGCGCCCCGAGCTGCCCCGAGGACGCCGCCGCGCATCACTCGGTCCCCAGAGCTGCAGCTACTACAGCACATAAATGCTGCAGAGGGTCCTGACAGGACCGCTTTACGTCTGCAGATGACCGAACTCACCACCGAACGAGATCTGACGTCGAGCGCACCTGCTGCTGCTAAATGACTAATGGCACAAAAAGATGAAACAAACGACTCTCCGGATAATCTCAGCTGACAGAGCGCACAGTTCTATCAAACATGAGAGGAGATGATTCCAATCTTTCCAATCCAGCAGAGAGTTTCAGATTAATTCATCAAATCACCTTTGGCAAGTGGAGGCTTGCAGACCGAACCTGTGACTGACTCCAACCGTAGAGAGGAGGTGTGTGTGTGTGTACTTGTTTTTGTTACCTTTTTAGGACCGTTTCTGGTATACACACCTACCTTGTCAGGACCAGTGGTCCTAATGGGGACCAAAGACCGGTCCTAATATGGTGGAACTCCATTTTTGGGTTGGGGGTTCGGTTCAGGACCAAGGTGTGAATTAAGTTTAGGTTAGTTTTAGGGTCAGGTGAGGTTAGCTTTAGGGTTGGTGGTCAGGGTTAGGCTGTAGAAACTACTGGAAATAATGGAAGTCAATGAACAGTCCTAATGAGGACAGAAATACAAACTTGTGTGTGTGTGTGCGTGCGTGCATTCACCATGACCAGTTGTCATTAGATTATTGAATAATTGGACAAGGGATCATATCTGCTCAGAGAAATGTGAGACTAATTCATTCATGGTGGTTATAAATGTTTAGGAGGAGCTTTGGGGGAAACATCTCAGCTGAGAAAAGTTTGAAACAAACTCTTTGTGACAAATGTTTGGTAGAAAAAAAACATCCAAGTTTTCTTGTAGAGCGAGAGGAAAGTGTCCCGTTGATTCAGGAAGGAGCTGAAACGCATCTCGTGTCGCTCTGGGCGGCGGAGGAGCTTTTAGTGATGAATGTTTGGGTCTCTGACACCACCCACTGCTTCAAGTTAGGTGGTTTTCACAGATTTAATGCTAATTTCAACAAAAAATTTATAATTAATTATGCTTTGTGTCCAGGTGGGACAGCAGAATAAAAGTAAAACTAAAGAATTAGCATTTTCTGCTAAAATACTGAGCGCTGAAGGGCTTTGGCGAGGATCAAACTGAATTTCTAAAGTTAAACGAAGTAAAATACTAGATTAAAATAGCTGTAGACTAACTAAAAGGAAGAAAGTTACCTAAAGGCTAACTGTAGCAAAAAGCTACACAAATTAAAGTGGTAGCTGAAAAGGGAAGATGGCAGCTGAAAACTAAAGTGGGGCAGAGAGGAAGCCTTACGCTAAAAGCCAAATGTAGCAAAGGATTGGCTAAAGGCTTAAAGTAGCAGAATGGTATCTAAAGGGGGAAGATTTGTAGCTGATTGGTACTAGCTAATTAATTAAAAACTTAAATTAACTAAGCTAGCTAAAAGCTAAATGTAGCAAAGGCTGACTTAAAGCTAAACACACCCAGGCTGTGTCCAAAACGCGAGACCGAGTACTCCGAAGGCCGAATTCGTCGGCCCCTTACGTCACAGCGCCGCGACGGAGTCTATCCAAAACCGAAGACTCCTCCGATGCGGCCGACAAATGCGTCCTTCCTTTGCTCAGAATTGAAGGACTGGTCCGATG
>JARVJO010000305.1:1835261-1845472 GCA_031762555.1 Cynodonichthys magdalenae
AGGGTTCATATATTTGTAAATCTGATTCTGATTAACTGAGTGCCTCACCATCCATGAACCTCACCGCACGTCACTGCCATTCATGGTTTAGTTTGACACGTATCACAGTTTTGCTGACTGGAACTTTTTAAAATGATCACCTTCATCAATGCTTTGTCTTTATCTTCATTCCAGCTGAACACGTTCTGACGTCTCAGATTTTATTGTCCTTTGTGGTCTAACTGGGGTTATTTGTTTATATTTAAAGGAAGATAAATCTGAGCATCATCGATGTAACAAAATACCAAACTTTCTGGTTGTAGTGATGGAGGAACATCTTTTACTACTGACTCGAGTAAAGACCCACAGAGCATTTCAGAGTTCTGTTGATTTAATTAATTATAACTTTCAGATTTCACTCACTGTTATCCAAATTTAATAATTTTGAGATGTTTTAGTGGAGCTTATGAACTCACTCACAGCAGAACAACTTCACAACAAAGCAAGTTTTGCAACAAATGAAGGAATAAGTTTTTGAAAGCTTTAGTTGCTCTTAAAGAAATAGTTATTGACTCGTGAATCCCTCTGCTCTGCTCCTGTGTGCGTCGAGTTGCTGCAGAAACTGTTCACCTTCAGCTCTGTAATCTACAGCCTGCCTCTTTTGTTCCTCCCATCATAAGCCACCTCCTGACACAGAGTCGGAGTGTTTATCCGAGTCGTCCCCCCCTCGTGCCTGCTCCCCCCACACCGTCTCATCTCCAGAGGTGAGCTCTAGGTTGCTCCTCGTATTAGTTTGCTTTCCACTTAATGAAGCGGCGGAGCATGAAGGTCCAAGCACTTCTAAACAGCGCTTTCATTAAACCATCGGTGCTTAATGACGACGGCAGAGGCTTCGGCGACCCGTTGGCTCCTACTGAGTGCGACCATTAGCTTTGGAGTCAAACAGCTGTGGGGGGGCCACATTGACTCAGAGGGGGGGCTGCCAGCGATAGCGTCACAAGGACACGTAGCGAACGACTGCAGCAGTGTTTTATGTGAAACTAATCAGACACTGAGGCAGCCATGTTGGATTAAGTTAGTTTGAAGATTTGCAACCAGTGAAAACTTAGTTTCATTCATATTTGTCTCCTGGTTTATGGGATATTTCGCTAACAGAGGTATGCACATGAGCACAAACACTATGACCTGTTTGTGGCAGGCGACAAACTAACACAAAAAACTGAAGATTAAGTCAAGTATTTGCAATTAATGTTAACTTTTTCATTATTTTAAAGGGATATTTCAGCATCTTATTGTGTTCTCTAAAGTTTTGAACAGTTTGAAAAAAAAAAAAAAGCAAAAGTAGCTGTCCATGCTTCTGCTGTAACATTCTCATAAGATTATTTATGTAGACTTTTGTTTGTAAGCACAAAGAGCAGCAGCAGCTAGCTGTAACACTTCCACTGCAGTCTGGGGAAGTTTTTTAAACTTTAAAGGTTTATGAACTTTGAAATTTTAAACCAGGGTTCCTGCGGATCCTTAAAAAGTCTTAAAAGGTATTGAATTCATCTGTCTAAAAATAAGGCTTTAATTAGCCTTAAAATGTCTTAAATCAAGCCTTCAGAGGTCTAAAAAGTGTTAAAACATTGTAAGTAGAATATTATTCATCTCAAATATTAAAATAACTGGTAACATTTTGCAGCTTGTTGATTTGCTTTTAAATAAACATTTGGGTAAAACTGTTGCTAACTGGTCTTTTTTCCATTCGCGTTTATTGTGAGGTCGGTCTTGAATTTCATTTCACGTGGTATTAAATCAATCTTAAATTTAACTTGCCTTAAGCTGTAGGAACCCTGTAAAAATTTAAGTTTTATTCGGGTTTTGTTCTCGTTCAGAACAGCAGTTTGCTCAGTCCAGTCAGAAACAAACTTTAACAAGAGTTATCTATGGCAGGTAAGATATTTATCACTCATATTTTAAGTATTTCTTTTACTTTTGTTCTCCTGATAATGTAATTTTCTCAACGGTTCTAGCAGAAGAAAATGTCTGAACCTTAAAGTTAAATGTTCACCTCTTTACTGCCGTTACATCTCAATTAAATTTCTAACTTTTTAATTTTCCAGGTAGATGTTTAATCCTGAAGTGCAAACACTCAGGTCTGACTTTAGCCTGAAACTGTGTGTGGCCGCTTAAGCGTATAAATAACACACACACACACTGCCCGTGTTTGCCCTCAGAGGACACACTAATGTATCCAAATATATTTACAGCAGCTGTTTCCTTTTATTTTTCATGATAAAAACCCATTTCAGAGGATTTCCTTCAGTTTTTCTTCTTTCTGCTCGTCTCCTCCTGAGCGCCGTCCTGCGTAACGTGAGAGAAGTGCGCCACCTAGAGGCAGACTTCACCTCTCAGTGGACAGAAAATAATCCTTGATTGAAACAAGGTTTTGTTCTTAAAACTTTGAATTTTCTTTGTGTAATTGCAAAAAAAATTCTAACGTAACGAACACAAAATTCCAATTTACTTGTTTTTTTTTTTATCTTCAACATACTTTTTTTTTCTTGCGTAAACTTTATTTTTTATTTACTCAGTCAGTTTTACAGATGTTGAGCTCAAGTTTAGCATGGTAGTAGTTGAGGGTGATCCCCAACAAGTGCTTTAGGTGCTTAATGAGTGAGATCAGTTTTGAAAACTTGGTCAATAACTGTCTGTTAGCAAAATATCTCTTGAACCACTGGATGAATTTGAATGAAACTTTCAGGAAACAAACATTGGATGAACATCTTTACCTGATTAACTTCTGGCGTTTGTGCAATTCAAGATGGCTGCTGCAGCCAACTGACACCATGAATCACGTAAAAGGCTACAACTCTGTCAGTTTCACAAATATGTAGCTAAACTTTTGCATGGTAGTAGCTGAGAGTCATCTCCAAAACATACCTTAAGAACTGCACATTCTGACCTATTACATGAGACCTTTGCTGTAACTTGAACTTGAAGTTTGTCTGTTAGCAAAATATCTCATAAAGCACTGGATGGATTTTAAAGAAATGATCAGGAAGTAATCACTTGATGTTTAACTACTGCTGATTAACTTTTAGAGTTTGTGCAATTTAAGATGGCTGCCACAGCTAGTCGACTTTAGCCAACCCAGAAAGGGCTGAAACTTGGTCAGTTTTACAGGTTTGGAGCTGAAGCTTTGTGTGGTAGTAGCTGAGAGCAGCGGGCGATAAGCATTCCTTCAAGAAACCCCAGGACTGTAGTTTACCTCAGTTTTTACTGGAAATATTTTAAATTCAGGATCTGATGAAAATCTGAGGTAGAGTCATAGAGGAGAAAATAGACGAGGAGGAAAAGGGACGAGAGGTGATCTCAGTCAGCCAGATGTGTAGAGAAAGAGCTGGTGTGTGTGTGTGTGTGTGTGTGTGAGAGGGCTAAGTGAGGTCTTTATAAATGAAAGCAGATGCCTGGCATTATGAACTTGTCGGGTCGCAGATGGGGATGGTGGTGATGGAGCACTTGACTCCCCGGATGGTTATCACTCACTCCTCTCCTTTTTTCCTCCCAACTGCTGAGAGTGAGCGAGGGGGGGGGGCGAGGGGGCAGAACCAGACGTAACAAAAAACACAAAGATAGAATAACAGAAATAAGAGCGCAGGACTTTTGATTAAGTGACGAGCAGCTTGATTTAAATAAAAACCTTAAAGAGCGAAGCTTGAACCCCCCCCTCCTTCTTCTCTTCCTGTTTGATTGATTGGGGTGTCGGTGCGCGCTGATTGATTGGATCGCCTGCGGAACATCATCCTGCTAACTAGTGGCTCTGAGGAGGGGCGTTTGTCACTGCCATTGATCTTCTTGTAAATGAAATGTTCCATTTCCAGTGCGTTTTATTGTTAAACGCAGTTCATTAGCTGCTCTGAGATTGATGGTGGCGTCTCGGCTCCGACACCAAAATAAAAAGTGTGACGATCTGAGAGACGGATCAGGATAAAAAACACGTGTTGATTCTCTGCAGATGATGTTTTAATATATTAAACTCATGTTTTTATGTTTTTTATTAGTTTTTTTTCTGGATTTTATTGCACAACTTTCTTGTAAAAATCAAAAAGTCTTTAGTTTTATAGGGATTTTATTACAATTAAGTTCGCCTGAAATGCTTTTAAATGAACTTTAGTGAAGCGCTTTGTTTACTGAGGTTGTTTAATACTGTAGGAATAAACTGGTTTGTTTCAACAACATGAATGAAAGAAGAGAAGCTGAGAAACTTTGCTGCTTGAATCATTTTTGGAGCTAAAATTTTGTAAAACCAACAATTTATTTTTATAATTGTGTTGCCGTCTGTCTGTTAGCAAAATATCTCATGAATCAGGAGCAGTGAGGAGGACCTGTTGCCTCCATGACTCGACTACAAATAAGCAACAGACGATGAAAATAAATTTCTCTGAATCTCTGAGGACTTCCTGGTTTATAAGTTTACAAGCTTTAAATAATAAGCACTAATAAGCTCAAACATTTATTCTTTATTCATGAACTGTTTCTGTTTTCACCTGAGAAAAGCCAACATCCCCACACCTGTTTGAGAATGTCTTTTTTTTCCTCCTTATATTTAGTTGAACTTAATTTATTTATTCCCCTGGTAACAATAATTAACACATCCGAGGACCAACTTTATAATTCACCGTTTGAAAACGCTGAATATTAGAAGAAATATTGTTACACCTTGTTCACACCTGCTCGTTCACCTGAAGTTGTGACTCCGGAGTCGTGTTTTTGTTTTGAGGTTTGCAGCAACATGTTTGTATCGGGGTGTTGATTACCGTCATGGCTGCCTCCCCACAGAACGCCTGTCAATCAAATCACTGACTTCCTGCTTCCTAAATGTGCGTTTTTTTGTTTGTTTTTACAGATGTGGAGCTAAAATGTGGTGTGGTAGTAGCTGAGAGTCATGCTTGTTTAAACCTTTGCTTTCCACTGAATGGATTTTAATGAAACTTCCAGAAAGTAATTATTAGACAAATTCAAATTCAGTTCAGTATGAAAGTTAATCACAGCTTTAGTTTGAGACTCTAGTCGTCAGATCAAATCCTTTGAGGAAACGTTATTTTTTTATAAGCTTCGTCATCGATGCAGTCCTGGTGTCCGTGGCTCCACTTCCTGTCTGGTACAGAACGGGCGCGCACCAGGACCCGGTGATGTTTCTCATCCATATTCAGCTCCTCTGAACTGGGAACAGAAACATATGGTTGCTGCTCACGCCCCCCTCCTCTGTACAAGAGAAACAAATTCAGAATTGGATTTAACACTTCAATTCCCAGCTGACCAACAAGGCTGACACAATTACTATTCTGGAGATGCCACACACAGACACACACACACACACACTTTGTGTAATCCAATTAGAACACAGCTACTGTTGCTGCTGTATTTTCTGTGTGTTTTATTTCATAATTCTGAAGTTTTCTTAATGTTTCAGTTAAATAAATGGAACTGAAACAAGTTTTTGTCATTCCTGAAGTCACGGAGCAGTTCTCAGAGCTCTAAAGGTAAAATTTATGGGGAACACAATGAGGTATATTAACTAGAGTGACTGCCTTTGGTCGGAGGGAGCGGCCATATTGTTCAGGGCGAGGATTGTGGTAACAATGACATGATAAATTTTGGTCAATCAATGAAACTCAGTTTGATGTTGATTAATTTGATTTGATATAAATTCTTGTCAGCAAATATATCAGGCAACAACATTTTGCTGCACGTCTGCAAAGAATGATGTTTCAGCAGGTGGAACATGATCAATGAAAAACTAACTTTTATGTACAATTCTATGCAGAAGTCATGATGAAATGTTTATGGTCAGAACTTATTTAGCTCTTTATCAAGTCCCTCCGGACCCCAAAGCACTTTACATTTACAGTCACTCACATGATGGCAAACTACCCTGTAGCCACAGCTGCCCTGGGACACACTGACAGAGGCGGGGCTGCCATGCACTGACGCCACCGGACCCTCTGCCCACCATCAGTAGGCAAGGAGGGTGAAGTGTCTTGCCCTGGACTTGGACTGAGACAGCTGGGACGTGGGATCTGGCTTCATAAAATATGTCCGGTGACTCTAGTCAATTTTCTGTGTGGTCCACTATTGTTTTGTCACAAATAAAACAAAATAAGGTTGATAGGTTCCTAATAATATGACCCCGCCCACATGGAGGTGGCTCTCTGCTCAGTGCAAACACAACCAGAGCCAGATATTAAGCTAATTCTGGTGGTGGTAGCTGAGAGTTGTCGTCAACTCATTCTCTGAGCTCTAAAGTGTCTCAGAACATCTCATCAGATTGTCATTTTTAAGGGTTTTATCATAAAAAAAGAAAAGGATGATTTTAGGTTTTTAGACGTTGGCATGAGGAAGGTGGGCGATATGCATCAATTCAAGATTTTTAATCTAATTTTTGGCTCTTAACAGTTCAGATTATTTGCTGCTCTGACTGTAGTTCAGTGAGGAAACAGCAGCAGAGTAGATTTTGACAAACTTGGAGCTGGTGTTTTATGATGTGTGGTCACTGCAGCTCAATCAGCTTTAAAGTTCATTTCCCTGCTGGGTAATAAAAATCACACTTCATTTCTTTTTTGTTTAAAGTCCCAGCGAAGCGTCGGTGAGGTCTGTTAGGAGGATTTGCAGCCAAAGCATCAGCTTAGGTTTCACAACATTACATCACCCGTCTAATTGATCCTCCTGTTTGGACTCATTTCATACCTGCATGAAAGTGCTGATAAAAAGGGCCCCCCTTCTTCCTGGCTGTGTGTGTGTGTGTGTGTGTGTGCGTGTGTGCAGGAAGGCAGGTATTAGCCCTGACAGATCGCACTGTTAATTGCTAATTGTGTTTCTCATTAGGCGCGGGGGTGACAGGTGTTGTTAGAGTGTTGTGAGTTTTTCGGCGCTCTCCCATGAATTGCACGCTCTCCCTGCACACCACATTGACGATCCGTTCACTAATGGTTCCCTGGAGGACTCCCATCAGCCCCTGGGCTCGGTGCAGCGAGGGTTCGGCTTTAGATACTGTGTAGCATCAACAGCCGCACTGGGAGGTCTCAGAGCACAGATCTTTGTCAACTCGCTCTTATTATTAGAGTCAACATGAAGCAGGTTATTCACTAACTTTATTTATTATAATAACTGGAAAGAAAAACACACAGATATAAATATTTTATTAAAACTACAAGTCAGTTTGATTTGTTATAAAAGAGCTCAGTTAAAAACTGTTGTTTTGTTCCGTGATTCAGAGCAGGTGGTTTTATCACAAACCATCATGCAGTTGTCTGCCTCTTTCTGTTAGTAAAATATCACTGGACAGATTGAAATGAAACTCTCAGATGTACAGCTGATTTAGGTTTTGGTGTCAGGAAGAGTCAAGATGGCCGCCACAGCTATGGCAACCTTAGTGAACACAGAAATATTCACAGATATTGTGGTAAAATATTCTGTGGATACAGCTGAGAGTCAAATTTTGGACATTTTATTTTTTCTAACCGGCATTAAAATATTTTATAAGCTTAATGTTTTGAATAAAACTTTTATTTTTAATGAATTTCTCCTGGTAAAAAGGAGGCAAAAATGTTAAAATGAACTTAAAGTCACTTGGGTTAGTTTTAAATGTTTAAACACAACCCTGCACAAAGATGGGTGGATGGATGGATGGATGGATGGGTGGGTGGGTGGAGGGAGGAAGGAAGGGAGGGGTGGATAGATGGATGGATGTGTGGATGGATAGACAAATGGATGGATGGATGGATGGATAGACAGACAGATAGATGGGTGGATGGATAGACAGATAGATGGGAGGAGGGAGGGGTGTATAGATGGATAGATGGATGGATGGATAGACAAATGGATGGATGGGTGGAGGGAGGGAGGGGTGTATAGATGGATGGGTGGAGGGATGGACGGACAGATAGATGGAAAGATGGATGACTTGAATAACAAAGTTCTGCTTCCATCTTCCAGAAGTTTTATGTTTTTTGACACAAACCTGTCAGAATAAAATGTGACTCTTGTTCACCTAAATGTTAAAAACTGATGTTTGTTGTTCTGCCTGCTGTGAACAAACCTGTTCTATAACAGCAGCCAGTTTGTAATAGAATATTCAGCTCTGGGGCCTGATTGTTTTGCTGCCTGCTAATTATTACGGCTCAGACCCTTGTGTACTTGCTTGGCATGCTGCTTCGCCTCCGTTGCGCCTTGTTGTCGCCGGCCACTAATTACAGCCGGAGGACCGGGCCTCGGGATGGCCGAGCGTGAGTGACTCGTGTCCCCGCGGTCTCACCCGCCCATCCCTCATCACCGCCATTAGCTCGGCGTCGGTTCCTCTTGGCAGCCGTTATTAGCTTGGGTATTAATGTCAAGCGAACGCGCTGTGATACCCGGATAAGTGGCTGTCACGGTGCCCGTGTGGATGTTCGCTGTCGGAGACCTCGGGGGACTCGGTGCAGCTCGGAGCGTTAATAATAATAATTACCCCCCTCGGAAGATTGTTTGGTCCCCGTCTGCACGTTTGGTGTTTATAGTCAACGACGCCCGGGTCCCCGAGCGCTGATGAGGCTCGACCCGAGAGGATTGACTTTTCATTTCTGGGCAGGTCCAGATCAGAGTTCAGGTGTTGGTCAAAGGTAAAGATGTTAATGTCAGGGGTCTGAGCTGTTTGAACACAGCGGCTCAACTCTGACAACTGGTTTTAATATATATTCTGTTAATTCACCTGTCAGTGAGCGCCACGTTAGCCTGTTAGCATAAAGAACAGCCGACCTGATGTCGGTTACCCTGCAGGCCGGTGCAGGACTCAGACCGAACCGAACCTCTCAACAAAATAAAGGTGGAATTTCACTGAACTCTGTGTGCAACCAGTGAGACGTGTTTCGAGCCTTGAAAGTGTCCTTGAAGAGATCGAAGGGTGCAAAACGAGCCGTTATGTGCCGAGGTGGACGATGAAACATGGCAGTTGTGTCAGCCGTGCAGAACGTCTGCCCTGGTTCCTCGCTCAGGACTCAAACTCTTCCAAAGCTGTGGAAATATCTGCCACTGAAAGTCCGGCCGTCTCTCCTCTGTTTTCAAGTCTTGTTTAAAACACACCATCCTTCCTTTACTGTGTTTCAGTGTTTCTACACTTTCCTGCTCCTCAGTTATTTTATTATGATATTTTATAAAACATTCTCTTTATTGAGATCATTTTTTTCTGTAGTTTTTTTGGCACAGATCTCGTTCCGTGATTTTTGTGCCATTTGGACAATTTAACATTTGAATAATTTCAGCTTCCTTCGGCTCTTATCTTTCTGTGTTTTTTAGCTATCATTCTGTGTTTTTTCTGCTATTTTAAACTTTTTCTGCTAATTTCAGCTGTTTTTTGTGTTTTTAGCTAATTTTTTTTGCCAATTTGATTTTTTTCCAACTAAATTCAGCATTTTGTGATAGTTTCAGCTGCTTACTGCTAAATTCACAAACATGCTCATTCTGTTGGGGGAATTCCAGTTATTTTAGCTACATTTTGTTTTAGGTATTTTTATGCTAGTTTCAACTTTTTTAACCATCCTTAATAAAATCTTTCAGCATTAAGCATTCACACTGCATCTTTGCAGGAAATGCAGATTCTCTAGTTCTTCTGTGAATTTTTATTATTGAACAATGGTTTGGTTTTTATTTTAAGAGCTTTATAAATAAAAGAGGTGCGGTACATTATCACCCTCCGCCTGGTAGAAAAATGAAAGTTTGATTTGATCAAAATATGATTTATCTAATCTGAGACACTTTATTTCATGAATAATGTCAATGAAACAACTGAGACTAAACATCTTTCAGGTTTTCTTTTAATTTTTCCATTTGACCTTTGTCCACACACACACACACACACTCACACACACACACGTGTTGGCTCCCAGCTGGAGTTTATGAGTTCGTATCTCTGGGGATCTTTATTTTTCAGCGCACACAGCAGAACCGTCCAGTGCCAATTAGCTGATTATTTATGCTGACAGCTTCACCAACAAGCTTTCCACTCAGTGACGGAGTGAGAGAGTGAGTGAGAGAGTGAATGAAAGAGTGAGTGAGTGAGTGAATGAAAGAGTGAGTGAGTGAGTGAGTGAGTGAGTGAGTGAGTGAATGAAAGAGTGAGTGAGTGAGTGAATGAAAGATTGAGTGAGTGAGCGAGTGAGTGAATGAAAGAGTGAGTGAGTGAGCGAGTGAGTGAATGAAAGAGTGAGTGAGTGAGC
>JARVJO010000305.1:1845572-1885467 GCA_031762555.1 Cynodonichthys magdalenae
GAGTGAGTGAGTGAATGAAAGAGTGAGTGAGTGAATGAAAGAGTGAGTGAGTGAGTGAGTGAATGAAAGAGTGAGTGAGTGAATGAAAGAGTGAGTGAGTGAATGAAAGAGTGAGTGAGTGAGTGAGTGAGCTTTCTGATTTCCCTCCTAATCCAATCAGAGACCTTTCTTGAAGCACAGCTTCATTAATAACCTGATTCTGTCCCAATATCAGAAAAGTTTAAATTAATTCTATATTTATTATTATAATTTTAAAAGCATCATAAATTTAGGTTCAACTGCAACTTTAGGGTCAACAGATGCAATTTATATTTTACATAAATTAGATTTTTATTTCAGCTTGCTTGTGATTTGTGTTTGGCATTTATTATCCCTCCAGTTATATTTTATAAAATATTAAAGAAAGGCCCAGTTTTCTTTGAAGGAATGCACATCACATTTAAAATCTGAATTTCAATAATATTTCCCTTATTTTAGTGATGTTTGTCTGTAAGTTTGTGTTTGGTGAGCTCTGACTTCGAGGACTCTGGACTCTGTTTGGACCCTGACACCGATCCTGATCTTTGTGTCCCGGGGGGCGGCGGTGGGTGATGAGACAGCAGGTTCCTGAGCACGATAAATAAAACATTTTTGAGCTTTTCATTTCTTCACAATAAGAGCGTCACAACAGCTGTTAACTAAGATATTTATAACTTCAGAAAGGTTGAACTGTTCCTTTAAATCTGTTTTTTTGAGTAAATCCTGGATTCCTGCTTCAAAACAGACCCACAGACCTGGTTCTGGTCTGAGGCCACAGCTGCTTGTGGACTTCCTGTTCTGCAGGTCAAAGGTCATCGACAGAAATTAATCAGACTAAACTGGAAGAGTTCTTTAAAGGTTCTCTGGATCCTTGTCTTCACCTACCTGCAGAACCCTCCCTCCTCCTCCCCCGCCACCTCCGCCACTTCCGCACGCAGCCACAGAACAGCGGTCCGTCTCGACTGCAGCCTCCCTCCTTCCTCCGAGTTCTGTTTAAACAACCTGGTAAACATGTCTGTCTTCATTCATTACCTCGCTTCTCATCATGATCAAGCCTCCAGATTTAATGAGGCAAATAGATATTTCTGCGCTGATTGTCTCGCTCTCCCACAAAGTATTAAGACTATTAAACGGACACATCTGTTTTTAATTAGGAGCTAAAGTCACCTCGGCGCTGCCTTCCATGTTAATGGACTCTGATTCCATCAAGGCTCCCTCAGCCTGACAAACAACGCCGAGCGGTAAACAAAGAGCTGTGGATGTGACCGAGACGAGGGGACACGGGGACAACGTCCAAACGGAGACACTTTATCACCTTAAAGGACTTTATTACATCAGATATATGACGTGTTTGTCAGGAGGAAGGCTGGATTGATCTTTTATCTGTTAGCAGTTTTACAAAAACAGAGCTAAAATGGTAGCCGAGAGTCGTCCCTGAAACGCACTTTTTAACTCAGGTTTATGTTTGAAACTTTGGTGTTAACTGTTAAAGTTAAACCTGTTTGCAAACAGGTAAAACTCGACACCAAAGCATCGACTGGTACGCCTCTTTCTAACCTAGACTCGTCTGCGTTTAAAGCACTGGGCACCTGTTGACCTCTATTTGTGGACTTAACTATTCTAAGTATGTAACTATAGCAACAATGTTTAAACATGACCTCCTCTTTGATATTTATGTTGTCATTAGTCAACAAAGATGACTTTACCTGACCTTGAGCTTTGACCTTTGACCCCAAAATGTTTTCAGACCTCTGTTGGGCCAAAAACATTTATCTTGTGAATTTTGACTAAAATCTATAAAGGAGTAGTTCAGGAGCTACAGAGCACAAGTCACACCGGGTTCAAGCAGGATTCATCAAATTTGGCTTGTATCATACAAATAATCATTTGTTTACTTTTTTTAACCAAGTATTTTATTTGTACTGTCGAGGAATTAAAAAAAATGCCAGTTTTATAGCATCTATCATCATGACCTTGACCTTTAACCCTTTGATGCCCAAATCTAATCAGACTGAGTTGCCCTGATGGAGTTACTACGCCTATTTATAAGTAAATATATCATTTCATTCAGGAGATATCGTGTACACAAGACCACCTGTGACGGACAAACCCCGCACTAACACACAGACAGCCAGCTTGACAGTCTGCCTCTGGACCCAGTGGGCGGAGCCATGATAAAAAGATAACAATCAGCTAGTTAGAAGCTTTTCTATATATATATATATATATACATTAGCTAGCTAAACAACTAAAAAACAAAGAAAATTACTACATAGCTTATTAATTACATGGCTAGAGAGCTAATTGGCTAACAAACGTAAAGGAAAAAATATTGCTTCAGGCTAACTATTAGCTAGCTATGTGCTTTGGTGTGTCTGTTAGCTACCTAAATTACTACATAGCTTATTAATTACATGGCTAGAGAGCTAACTGGCTAACAAACGTAAAGAAAAAAAATATGGCTTCAGGCTAACTATTAGCTAGCTATGTGCTTTGGTGTGTCTGTTAGCAAACTACATAAGTACCTGAAACCATACTAACACACTAAACTAAATTTAAGGTGTTAGCAGCTGAGATTTGCTTCTTGACCAAGTTAGATGGCGTCTAGCTTAAGTTTTATGGTTTGATTTAAAAATAAACAAACAAAAAAACTCAATATAAAATCATTTTAGTTTAATTCTGTCCTAAAAGGCGGCGGGTGATATGCAGTCCATCAAGTTCTTGTGAGTCTTCAGTTTAAAAAGTTTAGCTGTTTTGATTAAATATTTTTACTTCCTGGATCAGCTCAGTTGTGGAAAGATCTGACAGAATCCGTCTCTGGTGGATCAGAATGATTCAAACATCAGATTTTATTTTTTTTTAATTAAAAGAAGTTTTTATCAATAAAAGGTCTCTGAGGTGACGCAGAACGGTTCTGACTTGAAAAAGTTCAACTCCCAGTCTACCCTGCTTTGCATCTGAAAAGCATCTCCATCAGAAACCTCAGAGGCAAACTTCAGAACGACAAACAAACAAAAGGCATCAGCTGACTTCCTGTCACTTCCCATGAGTCTTTGCTCCCGTCTGCATCAATGTTCAACACGTCGAGGCGGAGGGAAATTTCTGATTGTTGCTGGAATAAAACGCCATATGCTCACAGCGCCACAGCACTGCCTCCTCACGGAGAGGAGATGCAGTGCATTGTGGGAGCAGGTTGCTGCTTCCCTTGGCAGGAAGGCAGACAGGAAGTGGGCAGGTGTGATGCTGCAGGAGGGAGATCCCACCAGAATAAAACCTGATTAGATGGAAATGATGCAGGCAGTTTGTGTCTGAACTCCAGCTGCCCTCCAGTGGAGTTCAGACTCACGTACAAGTTTTTATTTTATTACTCCAAACAACTGATTTATTATCTGATCAATTAAAGAGAATTATAATCTGAAGAGTTCTTCCTGCAGCTGATGGCTGTGATAACTCTGAAAAATAGAAATATGAAAGATGAAACACATTCTGTCACAAAAAGCCTCGCTAACATTCACTAAAAATCTAACGCTTAATTAGTCAATGAATGAAATCAGCTGAGTCATGTTTACATTTAAGCAGGTGAAATAATCCCTCAAACGGTGAAAAAATTATGAAAAATGACAAAGTCTGAACTCTTAACTCCTGGTTCAGTCATAAACAAAGACGAATATTAAATGTAATAAAATCTCTGTTTACTTTAGGTTAAATTAATCCACAGTCCAACATTTACTGCCGTAGAAGCTGTTAGAAGCATAAAACACTAAAATATGGCTTTTTGTCTTTTAGAACAAAGTGGTGTGAAAATGTGTAGTAACTTTCTGCAGCCACCAGGTGGCAGCAGAGGATTAGTTCTCAGTGTAAGGCTGAAGATTTGTTGAAAACCTAAATTAAGATTAAAAAACATCATGAAATAAAGAAAAAACATTTTGTTTCATAATCAAGTTAAGAACTGGAGCTTCGACAGGTGGACAGAAAATATTTTATAATCATAAACTTCAGATCAATAAATCATCATGTCTATACATTTAATATTGACTAGTGGTCCACCTGTCCTCAGGTGTTCAGGTCCACCTGTCCTCAGGTGTTCAGGTCCACCTGTCCTCAAGTGTTCGGGTCCACCTGTCCTCAGGTGTTCAGGTCCACCTGTCCTCAGGTGTTCAGGTCCACCTGTCCTCAGGTGTTCAGGTCCACCTGTCCTCAAGTGTTCAGGTCCACCTGTCCTCAGGTGTTCAGGTCCACCTGTCCTCAAGTGTTCAGGTCCACCTGTCCTCGGGTGTTCAGGTCCACCTGTCCTCAGGTGTTCAGGTCCACCTGTCCTCAAGTGTCCAGGTCCACCTGTCCTCAGGTGTTCAGGTCCACCTGTCCTCAAGTGTTCAGATCCACCTGTCCTCAGGTGTTCAGGTCCACCTGTCCTCAGGTGTTCAGGTCCACCTGTCCTCAAGTGTTCAGGTCCACCTGTCCTCGTGTGTTCAGGTCCACCTGTCCTCGTGTGTTCAGGTCCACCTGTCCTCAGGTGTTCAGGTCCACCTGTCCTCGTGTGTTCAGGTCCACCTGTCCTCGTGTGTTCAGGTCCACCTGTCCTCAAGTGTTCAGGTCCACCTGTCCTCAGGTGTTCAGGTCCACCTGTCCTCGTGTGTTCATGTCCACCTGTCCTCAAGTGTTCAGGTCCACCTGTCCTCAAGTGTTCAGGTCCACCTGTCCTCAAGTGTCCTGGTCCACTCATCAGGGTGTCTGCAGTTCCCTAAAAAGTCTTAAATTCACATATCTAAAATAAGACCTTAAAAAGTCTTAAATTTTGTTAAACAGAAGTGATTAAAGTTCTAACTGTATGTTTTCTGTGTCACCAGTTCACTGCAGCCGGAGATACCTGAGCTGTTACACCGTGACTTTCACCCGTCTTCCAGAACCGAGCCCGACCTGCCCGGGTCTTTTATATTTTGTCATCAGTTGTCCTCTTGTGGACATGTCCAGAGATTGTCTCTAGTCTATTTTAGATGGACCCAACTTGTTTAGTTGGGTCTTTTCAGGTCTGTGAGCTTCTCCCTCCTCCTGGAACAAACACTGATGTCAGCGTTCTGTTTTCCTCTCAGGGATCCTCTGATCTGGGTTTGGATCAGAAGTCTGACAGGAAGCAGCTGCTTCAACAATTAAATTAGAATCTGTCCCTCAGTCGGTCGTCTCTGCAGCCTCTAATCTTCCTCCTGATGGACGCCGGCGTCCCCGTCGAGTCGTCCTCAGACTGAGACCTGAGTCTTTGTCTGACAGGAACTGAAATGTTGAGCTGCTTTATAAATGTTCTGTTTTATTTTATTATATTATAAAATACAGAACGGTTAGTTACCAATAAATCAGTTTTTCTTGAGTTTGTTATAAAACCTTCATACAGGAAACTGAAAACTAGCCAACTGCTCGTGAAAAAATACCAAAATACAAGTTAAAGTAGCTAAAAGAGGTTAGCTGAAAGCTAAAAGTAGTAAATGGCTAAAAAAAGGCTAAAAGCAGTTAAAATGTTAACAAAAAGCTAGCTAAAAGCTAATATTAACAATCAGCTAAAGCCTTAACTTGTGAAATGATTGCTAAGGGTAAAAGGCTAGCCTAAAATTCAAAGAATAGCTAAACACCTGCTAAAAATCATAAAAGAAGCTGAATGTAGAAAGTGAGTAGCTAAAAGATAAAAGCAGCAAAATGCTAGCTAAAGGCTATTAGTAACAAAAGGCTGAAGACTTAAAGTAGCAAAGATTAGCTAAATGTATTAGAAGGTTGTCTAAAAGCTAAAAGTTTCAAAAGATTGACAAAAAGCTAAAGACTTAAAGTAGCTAAAGACTAAAAGTAGCCAAAGAAGACCCAAACAGCCTTTCTGCTAAAAACTGATCATCTGTTGTTTTGAATCAAACGGCTTCATGAAGACCCTGGAGGGTCCTCCAAAACCAGAACTGTTTGAGTCGTCCCATCCGTTCTGATATTTAGGTTTCTGTAGACCAGGATCAACAAACGTCTGTTGGGTCTCAGAACCACAGGAAGTCCACGGTGTCGGACCGGGTTCAGTCCCTGACTTCCCGGAGCCGCAGGCCTTCAGCGGCCGCAGGCTGACATCAGCTGCTGTCGCTCCACAGCTTCTAGTCTCTGCTTTGTGTGAGAAGAAGGAGGCTTTATGTGGTGTCTGAGGGGGGGTTTGTTTGGAGAGCTGCTGAAGGGGAAGCAGAATTCTGACAGAACGGTTCTGGCTCCGGTCCAGCGAGCCCCGGTGTTGGGTGGTGGGAGAACAAGTGGTCATTGTGTGGGTCTGAGTGTGACTCGTCCCCACAGCAGCTCATTCAGCTGCACTTCCTCCAGCCCCTCGCAGCCGAAGGGTTCACAGCAGCTCTGCTCCCAGATTAAAACAGTTAGAAAAACGATTAAGTTTAAATAAATGTGTTTTATGGTTAACATCTTTTTTACCAATAGTTAGTTTTGTTTTTGATGCCAGATTTTGTGCATAAAAACAAACATCCAGTAGAAGCTGACAGACAGGTGTGCTTAGATTATTAAATAATTCATAAATTATTACAAAGAGCTTCATGAAAAAGTCCATGTAGCTGTGGCGGCCATCTTTTAGCTAATGCTGCTAATGTTTGATTTGAACTGTGATTTTGCTGGTTTTCTGTTTTGTTCTACTTTACCGTTAACTAATTTGAAGAGCTCCTTCCTGCTTGGATTTAAGGACATTTTGTGTTTTAAAGCTTTCAAAGAGGAGCTAAACCTTGTTTAAAGAAAAAAAAAAAGCTAGTGTGTCCGAGGAGCCGCTGGAGTTGGTTTATGTTGTTTACATACATTCAGCTGATTTTAGCAGGATCTGTTCTCTGTGAGGTTCAACCTGACAAAACATCCAAACTCCTTTAGTTTATGGTTTCAGCTTTAATTTCCAGATTTATAATCTTAAATTACAAACCGTTTCCTGGGTTTTAAAGCAGAACAAAGATTAAAAAAAGCTAAATGCTAACCATTAGCATTAAAAGACAAATATTTACTGCAGATTTGAAGGAACTGAAGATTTTCACTTGTTTCTATGGAAAAAATATTAGTAACTAAATAAAATATAAAAAAACAAAAATGAATGAGCTGAAAGAAGCACAAAGATCGGTTCTGATGAGAGTTCATAAAATAATGAGTCCTGAGCCAGATCCAGACCTGACCAGACTCTGCTCTTCTTGTTCCTGAGCTCACAGCTGGACCTGGTCCTGTAACGACCCGGGTTTCATGTCCTCGGGCTCTTCCTGCTCCGATCAGCAAACGCAGCTGATCGACTCTGATGCTGGTTCTGATCCGGCTCAGTTTAAACCGGGTCTTTGTCCTTGTTTCAGGTCTGGATTAATCAGGTTCTGGTAATGAAATGGATCTTTGAACTCGTTATCTCAGAACCTGTTTGTAACATAATTAAACTTATTGTGACGAAACGAACTCCACTATCAGGTGAAGTCATCTCCAGATGTCCTCTCTCAGCTTCCGTAGAACTCTTAAACTGAAATTATTCAGATTCTCCATCTTTATTTCCACCTGAAAACGTCTCATCAGGATGTTTTCTGCAGATCAGAATTAATCTTTGTTTTGTCTTTAAAATGTCGTGTGGCTAAGGTTGCTAGCTGTGGCGGCCATCTTGAGTCAGGGTGCTGTTTGTGTGATAAAAGTAACAGAAATCAGAGCAAAGATCAAACTTTGTTTATTTAATTTGACAGATAAGACTTGAAACTGTTGAAATGTTTGTTTCTGTCAACATTTATTATTATTACACCGGCTGGAAACAACAGGAAAACAAAAACATTTAGAGGAGGTCCAAGCTGATTTCTGATTGGTAGATTAAATGTTTAATAATTTAACAGGTTTAACTCTGACTTGGTGTTCAAGGAGTGAGACACGGTGAAGTTTTAATGAACCTGGATGTCTGATAAAAACAAATGTTTTCAGTTCAGCTGAACGATGGAAGCGTTTGTTTTTATCGAGCTCCGCCTGATTTAAAGAATCTGAAATAAGTTGATGAATTTGTTGCAGCAGAAACAGTTCAACCATAAGAACTTTGGTAAAAGTTGTCCTGAAAGAGGAGCACCACAAAGTAAAGCAGGAACCAGTAGTTCTCTTCCACACAAATAAAACTTTGTTTCTCTGCAGACTTGTTCGTATAACTTTTTATAAAATAAATCTTATATTTCTAAGAATAAAATTATATTTACAGAAAGTATTTTGGCAGAAAGGAACATGAACCAGTCTGTTGTTGTAAACAGCTCTTTACTCTCGTTTTGCCGCTCCTCTGACGTCGTACATTCACAGCTCAGGAAAAAAAATTGTGCTTTAAAGGAATCCATGATTACCTGGAACATTAGATATTTGATAAATATTTAATTTAAAACAAAGACTGTAAAAATACTGTAACTGATGAACAACAGAGCTGCTTTATGGAAGGAGAACCGCAGTTTAGCTGGTTAGCTTCCACGTTAGCACCAAGCTAATGTTAGCTCAGGAACTAACACTAATACCATATATTAATTAGCTCGGGTGCTAATGCAAAGCTAACAGGCTAAACTGAGGTTCTCCTTCCAGCAGCAGCTCTGTTCATTATTTTCAGTTAGTTTATCAAATATTGTTCAAAGTAATCGTGGCTCCTTTTAAGAATCTCTCCAACTATCTGAGGGAAGTTTGCTGGTCTCTGCAGGCTCCGAGGACAAACGCAGTTTTGATGCTTTGAGCTCAGAGTCTCAGGTGGTCTCTGAGGGGATTCATCTGTGCTTCAGGTTTAGTTCTCCTCGTCTGTCAGCTCCTCCTCTGCCGTGGCCTTCTCAGGGATGGCCTCCAGGCTGCGTCGGCTCCTGGACTCTGAAGAACCGGAGGAGCCGCTCCCCGCTCCTCCTTTACTCAGGTTACAGGTGAGCGCAGCGTAGTGGATCTGCTTCAGGTTCTCCTGGACCTCGATCCGTGCGTGTTTCAGCAGGTCCTCCTGACCCTGAAGAGACAAATGATTTATCTAAAGACTTCATGCTCACTTCAAACATTATTTTTAACCGTCTAACGGTGATTAAAGTAAATGAAACATCTGTGGTCTATTGGATCAGTTTATCTGGTCTCAAATCAAAATCATCTTGGGAGGATTTTCTTATTCAGAGAGGATTTCATGCTGCAGGCTGAATTTCTCTTTAGTTAGAACTTGTTCCCTCTGCAGTTAAAATAACGTCCTGTCAATCAAACAGTCTGAGCATCGTGTTTCTTTAAACTCCATCTGAACAGTTTGTTGTTCTCTGCTCTCATGAAGGTTTAAAGCAGACCTGTTGTCTCCATGTTAAACTCTGACTGCAGGTTTACTTGTGGTTCCTACAGTTTTAAAACTTAAGTCTTCTCATAAACTTAGAGTGAAAGCTCTGCCTTCTACTCTAATTATTTTTTTTGATAAATCCTACAGTTTGGGTTTCCTGAGGTATCCTTTAGTTCTGCTGCTATAAGTTTAACCTGTTACAGGACAAACCGATCACGTCCTCACTCTACAGGTTTGTAATTATTTCTGACTTGTTTTCTCCGTCTTTCTTCCCAGAGAAACCTCTGGACCAGGTTCTGGTTCTGCTGGAGGGTTCCTGTCACTGATGTACTATCTTTACTGTAAGTATGGCTCCAAAATGAACTTAATGTGCTGAAGATTCGACACAATCTTAGGTTATAGTAATTATCTGAAGATGCTGAAAAAAAACGGTTAAAAGATGAAGCTGCAAGTGTTTTTGACAGGATCTGATCTCAACAGTTAAACTTTAAAATGTCTGAATGTTTTTGTGACCTGAGCTGCCTCGTAGTGAACTGGTGTTAAATAAATAAACTGAATTGATCAGAATCCAGAGCAGCAGCTGACGGCAGAAACATTTTGTGGTTTGGGTTAATAACAGAAGGCTGATCTAAAGTGACAAGTGAACTGAATATGAAACATTTTCTACTTTTATTTTGTTCAGAGTTCTGTCAACATTAGCATCACTCTAAAGCCTCTTTCATAAGACAGCTCAGTCCGGGTCTGATGTGTGTTCTGTCCCCTGAACATTCAGAAAAACACAAAGGTGGAGAGGCGAGTAAAAAGAGCCCCTGAGCCACGAGCAGAGGTATCAGAGCCTGAGCCCGGCTCACCCTCTTGTGAAAAAGAAACCTGCTGTTCTGCGCTGAGAAATGATAATGAGCTGATGACATCAGTGAGCGACAACAGGATCTAACAGATTTATTACAGAGGGAATATTGAAAATGACAAAACAGCAACTTTAGTTTTTAAAACTCTTCTAAAAACACATTTCTTCTCTCTGGCTTGTGGCCCAGCCTGAGACTTGTTTTATTCCTGTTTTAATCTTTGTTTTGTGTTTTTATGTTTTTGATTTTACATGTACAGCACTTTGTTGCAGCTGTGGTTGTTTTAAAGTGCTTCATAAATAAAGTAGTAGTTTAAAAATATTAAACCGTACAGAATCACTAAAGTTAATTCAGTTTGTTTTGTTTGATACGAGGCAGCAGACGTCTGTCCCACAATAAACACGTCGCTCCACTTCAGCCCAGCTGAGTTCTGCTCCACGCCTCTTTGGATCTGTGCTGCTGGTTCATTTATGACACGTACATGTGAGCGGGACCCGCCCGCCTTCACCTGTGGTCTTATGAATGACCCGGGGGGGATTAAATGGGCAGGTCTGTGCTGCGATAACACAGATTTGACTTATGAAAGAGGCTTAAATTTCTGGGTTTTAACTCCACTTCTATGGCTTGTTTATCCCTCAATAAAACTTTTAAACTTTCCTGGTTTCAGATAATTTTTCCTCTACCTGCTGAAAAAAAAAAATAATAATTTAGTTAATTTTGTTCTGTTAATGTACAGCCCAGCACCGGGTCTGTCCTGATGTGGGACCAGGACAGACCTCATCAGGCCCTGCTCTGAAGCAGCTCAGCAGCAGCTCGCTCTAAAACAGAAGGAGCTCTGCTGAGTCCAAGTCCAGAGACTTCCTGTCCCAGCTCTGTAACACTGAACCAGACAGGAGGAGTCGGGTCAGCTGACTGAGAGCTGGGGGAACTTTGGTTTATAATCTAAGCAGATTATACAAACCGTTGAAATGGAAGGTGAGAGCTTACCTTGAGGATGGTGATGTTCCAGGTGAAGCTCTCCAGAGCTTTGTGCAGCTTTCTGCCCTTCAGCCCGTCCTTCAGGGCCAGGTCGTGCAGGTTCTCATGAAACTCCATGGCTGAGAGACGGAGAGGAAGACCAGGTCAGATTAAGGCTGGAAGTCAGACGGTTCGAGTCATCAGAGCAAAGATCCTGCAGCTCAGAGTGACTGACAGATTATTATTATTAATACAAGTCAAAGAATTAAAAACCTACAGAGATTATCAGAATATTTACAACAGTTGATATCCATCACACCGGCTGAATTACAGCCATCTTTGTGTTTGGCTGTGGCGGCCATCTTGAAGAGTCCGACTCCAACAGTAACTTTCTGTACCCTTCATTTAAATTTGACCTGTGGTTTATAAGATTTTTTGCTAACAGACGAGAACAGAAGCACTGGTGAAAAAAAACTGTCTGCCTTTTGCGGGGGGGGGGGGGGTAAGAAGTAATCTATTTTGTCAATGTGGAAGTATTTTCTTGTGAGGTAAAAGATTATTAGCTGCAGTTTTTCCTGTTGTGATCCAGGAAATAGACAGGTCCGACTGTCTGCTTCATTCATCTGAACAAAGCGAGTAAAAACAGAAGGAAGGAGGCAGGATAGATGGGCTCAAACACAGGAAGGAGTGTCCCCTCCTGTCCCCCCTCCCCCTGCAGGACTGCAGACGTGTTTCACGTCGGGTCAGAACCTGAAGCTCAGACCGGTCGCTGCACTCCAACGCTCTTCTGTACGATGTTTCCAGCAGAACCTCTGAAATCAGCCAGAGCGGGTCCAAGACCCCTTCAACGCTGTTGCCATGGAAACAAGCGTGTCCTCATGTGAAGGGGAGACTCCCCTCGACACTGTGGGGGTTTGCTTGTTTCAGAGCTGAGGATTCAGGTTTAACCTCCAACTGCTGACATCACTGTCGGCCATATTGGAGATTTTTTCTATTTGTTTTGACTAAACAAAAAACAACTGTTTTTACTCATTTCCTGTCATGAGCAGGTAAACATTCTGACTTCAGCTGCTGCAGAACACAAACCATGACCGTCAGGAGGAAGGTGCACAGCTTCCTCTGTTTCTCTCTGCTACACACACACACACACACACACACACGGTTGCCTAGCAACACTGTATGCAGTCCGGTAGACAAAGAGGAAGCTGTCTCTCAGACCGTTTCAGTTTGCCTCTGAAGAAATGCTGCAGGATGACAGCAGTACAGTAAAAGCTTTTCACTGCAGGAACCAGATCTTTCATTATAAATTCACCGAGACGGTTCTGACCCAACGAGACGAAGCAAAGAAAAGAGAAACGGCGAGGCTCTGATCAGAACTCCAGCTGCTGCTAGAAATAAAGTCACAGCTTTGTTTGAAGGAATGCTTATCACCCGCTGAGTTTTAATATCAGACCGTGTTGTGAGAAGTTACAGCTGTTTTAGTAAAAGATCTGCTCAGAGTTTGGGTTGTGAACGACTCTCAGCTACTACCACACCAAACTTAATGTTTTTATTGAATCTAGTGTCTGAAGTGGTAAAATAAAAACCTATTTGCTGCTTTGATTACACTTATTTGCTTGTTTTTGTGTGTAATTAGCCTCTGACAGAAGTTTGGGCCGTGTGGACCTGAGTCGAGGTGAGACTCGGCTCATGAGGAGGAAAACCCAAACCGCTCGGCTCCAAATGACAGGAAGGAGGAGCTTTTTTTAGAAACCGGATGCCTATTGGAACTCTGTTTATATTCTGAGATGTTTGTTTGTTGTTGGACTCCGTAATAACGAGGATTTCTGGTATATTTTTAAGAGTTTAAGAGAACTAATCTACTGTACCTCATCTGAGAAGCTTTTTCAAAATAAAAGTCCAGAGTCTTCAAATTTTAAATTAATAAAGCAGCTCAAGCAAAGGCTGTGTGAAGTTAGATCCTTCAAAAAAGAACCGAGTCTACAAAATGTGTGCAGATGGAGCACTAATGAAAACTACACTTTTCTTTAGCTTTAGCTCAGAGCAGCTGGGAAACGAGTGGAGGAGGTAAGAGCGGGACAAAAACAGGAGTGGAAGCAACACGTTTAACGAAACAAGGCGACCTTGTGGGTGAAATAGGACGTGGTGCAGCTGCCGCACATATTTCCTGTCTTTAATTTATTTACAGCACAGAGTTCCACAACAAGTCCTTATTTCCCACATAAAGAACAGAGACGCTCATCTTCAGCTTCTTCATCCTCTTACTTCAGCAGCTGAGACAACCAAAGGGTTTACAACTACAACTGAATATTTGTGGGAACATCCTGTGCTGATTGTCATGTTGTGTCAGGAGCTCCAACACCTGACTCTGTTAGTTTCATCAGGGCCTGTTGGAGGTAATGTGATGGATTATTCATCACTTTAATAGTTGTTGCTGAAACAGTCTGCTGTCTTTAGGAGGGACTCAGGTCTGTGCTGACCCAGTTTCTGTAAAACCACATGCGTGCACACAAACCTTCACAGGCTCGGGCTCAAACACAGCCTGGGTGAAATGATGTCGGTTCAGGATGGAAAAGAAGTCGTTGTTTAAAGTCGTCTGTTTGCCATCTGCTGCCTGCTACTTTACAACTGCTGGCTGAAAATCATGTAACCCTCTCTGGACGCGTCCACAAGAGGACAACTGATGACAAATTAAAGAGACGGAGAAAACAAACGGTGACCAAAAAGTCCAGAACTCCAGGGTCAAAGTTCATCAGCGGACTTAACAGAATACAATAAATCATAATAGAGAGTGAAACGTTCCAAAATTCCTTCTAAGAATCCAAAAAGCTTCTGTTCTTTGGACAGATGAGATAAAACTGATGCTTTATGTCAACAAGTCCCATCAGCTGTTCACAGAACCAAACATGAAATAAAAAGAACAGAACCCTGAATCTGTGCAGGGTGCAATGAAATCTCAAGACTATCAAGGCATTCTGGAGCAAAACGTGCTGCCAAGTGTCAGAAGGTTTGGTCTCAACAGGTCCTCAAACAGGACACTGACCAAAAACACAAACCTAAAGAGACCAGAGAATGGATCAGAACCAAACATCGGACTGTTCTTCGTGGGGTTTTCTTTCAACAAAAAGGTTTAAACTAATGTGTCTGGATGTTTGGAAGAATAAAAGAATAAAACCGTCTGTCAGGCGTCTCCTCTGTGGAAAACAACAGGTGTGGAGCTCAGCCTGAACCAGCAGAAAGGACTGCTGGTCCTCAGGTCAGTCCTCAGGACCACAATGTTTCCAACTTTCTCATTTTTACAGACACTGATACGCAACGTGCTGTGGTAGTAGCTGAGGGTCATCCCTAACAGATGCTCTGAGGGCTACATGCTGCACAAGATCTTTCTTTAATCAGCTGTTTCAGTCAACCCTATTTACCTGTTAGTAAAATATCTCTTGAACCAGTGGATGTTTAATGAAGTTCTCAGAAAGTAATTAATGAATTTTATCTATTGAGTCATTTAAAGATGGCTGCCACAGCCAACACAGAGACTCTAACTTACAGATGAGCTAACGTTTCTGTGGTTGTAGCTGAGGATGATCCCCAACAAACACAGAGAGCTAACTGAGCACACAGTTTTCAGAAGATCTCAGTTTAAAGCTCTGACGTGAAAAGTTGCAGGTGAGGTGCATTTCTTCAAAAAAGAGAAATTATTTATGGCATACGCAGCTCTGCAAAGCTACTGTCCATGTTCAGGTCAGATTTTTATTTATTCTAGGCAGGAAGTCTGAACTGGAAGTTATAACTTAAGTTCTGAGCATCATCATCATCATCATCATCATCATGTACATGTGTCACACTGCAGCTCCTGTGATGTAGGAGGCATATTAAACAAACATGGTATCTTGGGACTAAACCATAATTCATTACACTAAACGGTCACGTGTTAGGGCTTTTATTTTGACGGGATGATTTGTGTTTTTGTGATTTTATCAGACTTCCTGTCACACACAACGGAAATCAGTGTGGCAACAATCAGATATTACAAAACATCTCCATGACCTGCATGTGGATTCATGAAGACCAATCAGATGTAAGTTCGGTTCATGTTTAGTGGAGCTCGGGGCTGAGGGGCTGAGGGGCTGGACGACGGTGTGAGGAAACATCTTTTCATTTAGCATCCATTCTTTGTTTCTTACCTGCTTTCTGAGTTTGTTGAATCCTCTCATACACGCCCTCAGAGTTCTCCAGCAGGGTCTTGCTGGTCTGGATCACCTGAAAGAAAAACATTTCAGCATGCTTTTGTTTTTATTTTTACTCCTAAAGATCAGCAGAAGCTGCATTCCACAATAAAACAGGAAGTGGTATCCGTCTGGTGATGTCTCCAGGAAGGGCTGGAAAAAGAAGCCGTTATTACAGGGATGATTGTGGGTGAGGTCACTAAATAGTTATTTTGAAAACCAAAATTAGAGAAAATCAACCGGAAGCAATTGTGGTTTTTATTAGAGGTTGTGTTTTCCTCTAGCAGTGACTATGTTTCACTTTTAAAGGGGGGGGCAGTCCCTCCACTTGGCTTTAGAAGACCCGCTGATTATCGGGGACATCTGATGAAAACGTAAACATGTCACTTAGCAGCAGATAATTAGCATGTTATCTGTAAACGATGCTAAGTTTAGCTGCTTTGGTGCAAATGTTTTGCTGTGTTTGAGTGCAGACTGTCAGAACTCTCACTATGATCCATTAATAATAAACATCTTCTTCCACACAAACACAAACTCTGACAAAAAAAATCAAAACATTGTGCTGTTTTCCTCCCAAACCAGTGACCCTGCAGCCACATGCTGCTCTTATTTAATCACTTTTAACAACAATAAACAGAAAGGACAAGTTTGAATTTTCATGATTTTTAAAATATGTCCAGGAGCAGATAAACAGACTCCTGTCCTAAACTGGGATGGAAACCAAACTGTTGTTTGAATAAACGAGCTGCTGCAAACATCTGGATCTTTCTCTTTGGTTTGCACTAACATCTGTGTTTGCAGCGTTTCTAATATATAAAGATGAATGAATTTGAGTTATCTGAAGTTTTTTTTGCTTGGATGCTTCGTTTCTTCCTCATGACTGGGTACAGCTCAGTGGTCCCTGTTTCACAAGACTCATCATTGCTTCATAGGAGAACTGTGCATGTCTCATCAAGCATAACTTGCATAGTTTGTCTTCTGCAGCAGGATCTGTCACAACCCTGCTGCCGCAGCCCTTCCCCTCTCCGACACCCAGGAAAGAGTCAGAGGAAAAAAAAGTCAAACTAGTTTGTGTAACTTTGCTACTGACTGAGGGCAGGTTTTCTGCAAATTGTAGTCATTAAATTTAAAACCTTTTAGGGGCCATTATTATCCAACTTTAAAACCTACACCAGTAAAATTAATTTATTTGTAATTCAAACCAATTATTAAAAACAAAACAGTCTTAAACAGAAAACACGGACATATTTAAGACTTTTTAGCTTCTAACATTTAGATTTAAATGAGATATTTTTCATGACTAAGACTCAGCAGAAACTCTGTCGATGATTGAAATGTGCATAAAAACAAAGATGTTTTAAAGAACAGATTAAGGCTGTGTGCAGCAGGAACAGGTTGCACCGATAATAAAATATAAAAAGCAGAAGCGTTTCTGTTTACGAGTCACCCAGCTGAGATGAGACTAAGGAAACCGTGCTGACCTTGTTCTGCTCTGAAAACACTGATCCCAGTCTGTGCTTCCAGTCCAAACTCAAAATGATTCACTTAAGATCAATTTAAACCTTTGATTAAAGAAAGTAAAGCTGTTGCCTCGTGACAGATCTGTTCAGGACTGACGCTCTATGAGAGGAAAACATGTAAATTTATTGAACCCGGCTGAAACCGGTGGAAATTAAACACCTCTGAACCTGAGTTAACCCACGGCTGCAAACAGTCCACGACAAATTACACCATTTACTTCTCATTTAGTAACAATAAGGAGTAGTTATGTTGCACAAAGTACCTCGAGTTTAGACTTGACTTCTTAGGAGAGGGTGGAGAACAGAATTTCTTAAACTGAATCAGTGTACAGAAAAAATAATCTGATTGTTGTGCAAAGAAGCCCCACCTGTCCTCAACAAACTAAAATTCATCTGGCCTGTGTTTTAGTTGTTGTTTGGGACAGACAGTTGCACAAACCCAACAAATGAATCAGCGTGTTGTTCTGCAAGCAGTAATGAGTAAGTGGCTGTAGTTGTTAATGTCACTCTGCAGCTGCAGTCGCAGCACTAAAAGCTGTCTTACATGCTGTGATTACCTTCATGATGGCTGAAGAAATTGCTGTCTTGGTGGCAGACAAATGGGTAGACGGTGCTGGATTGGTACAATAAAAACTACCCTTAAGTGCTATGGTTACTTCCATTATCGTAATTACTTGCATATAACAAAGATTCAAATACTCCTATTCCTGGCTGATGTTAGCTTAATGATACAATTCTGCATGTAAAAAGTACAGTACAGATCTTAGCTACTAATTAAAACAAACTGAAGACACACGGGGGAGAAATAAACTGAACTTGCACTGACCGGTGGCTCGTTATTTTATGTCTACTGTGTTTTTTTACCTTTTTAACGTGTTTTTCTATGCAATCAAAGAAGCTGCATATGAATATTTTGTCAGCCACTCAGCAACTTTATCTCCATGTGAGCTAACTGCCACTGAAACTGAGAATACAGTGGTTTTCATCCCTTCACTGGTGGTACTCAGCTTCTAATTTAACTTGTAAATAGTTTGTGATGGAAGCTAAAACCAGAGAAGGTCAAAGACATGATTGGTTCATGTAAATTACAGGACGAAGTCTAAATAATAACTGGTGCTTACTAAAGCTAGAACCTGCTAGCAATAAAAAACAGAATATGATGTTTTAGATGAAATGATTTTGCTGTGGAATAACCTTAGTGGCACGTTGCATAACTTGTGAACATCGATTTAATTACTTAACAGAGTTCCGGCCCTCTTACCTAACCGGCTCTGCGTGTCACTGTTACATTAAGTAAAGTCAAAGTATTGATCTAACTGGAGTCAAAGCTAGTTTTCTGGGGTGAATCGATTTATTTATTGGAAAAATGGCACATGAACAAACAGTCATAATGAGAGATTGATTTTACTGCTGCAGCTGTACCTCTGTGCTCTTTGAGGTCAGCAGATCAGATGATTTTAATGGTTCCAGGGACACGATGCGAGCTCAGAGCTGGCAGAGCCTTTTCTGTTGCAGGTCCAAAACTGGAACGGTTTAACAACGTATGTTAGACAGGCTTCCTCGCTTTCTTTTTAAAAACACACTTTTACTCTGCAGCCTTCAATCGAATGTGAGGCGACTGTATTTTATCATGTTTATTTTATTGTACAGCACTTCAATCGGCCATGTTCTGTTTTTTTAAGTGCTTTATAAACAACGTGGTCTGGTTAGGCATTTTCTGTGAACTGATGCCTGCAGAAAGAACAACAACAAAAATCTTAATACTACTCACCATCTCATAGGTGCTGATGACCTTCTTCAGGACCTCCGGCAGCGGGCCCTGGGGCTCCAAGTTAGGGTATTGGTCTCTGAGGTTAAACACCAGCAGGGGGCTGTTGTCAGGTCCTGTCAGCCGAGGGGAAAGAGCCAAGATGCACTGCTTCAGGTTCGCCACTGCTGAAAGGCCGCAGAGCTCTTTAAAGGACACTATGGCATTCTGCAGAGAGGGGAGACATTACAGATACGCTCACACGAAGGTCAACTGGTTTTTACAAAAATACCAAGCAAAACAGAAAGCACAAGTCCACAAAAAGATACAGAACTGTTTTATCCCCACCACCTGAAACAGTCACTGAGCAACAAAAACGTATAACTAGACCTCCAGAGATCTGCTCACTCACACAGGAAGTGGCTGGAAGCCGTCTTTGCCTGTGAGAACTTTCATTTTGGCACTTGTTAGCTGCTCACAAGCACTCCATCCGTTTGAACTGACACAAGCATCGAGTGGAAATGAAACATACACCCACAAATCCTAAACTTCCTGTGAAAGGACAAATTTAAACCCAACATAAACAACCGTAGGGACAAACTGTGACTGTGCGATCACGATTTGTTATAGTCTCAAGGCTACAAGCTTGTTATGTCACAAAGATGGCAATATAAACAGGAGTACCAAAATAAAGCCCAATACAAGGCCTGAAGAAACAATGTGATGTGGTATGAGCTACGGTTTTGTTTTCCTCTTACAGTGTTAGACGTGTACGTTATGTAAGAGTACAAATATGACGTAGGTGTGTAGTTTCTTTTGTGATCGAAACTTTTTCCAATTTATCCAAACGTTTATTAAAATGAGGGTTTAATATTGTTTGTAAAGTTATCGGTTTCAACTACTAAAAAAACTGAGTCAAGATTGATGACCAACGTCCAACAAGGAGTTTTGATCAAATATTTGTACCCAACTTTATTCTTTGTTTTTTGTTGCACTGTTTGTAAAAAGAGAAAACAAATTTTGGGTTTTATGTCGAGTAAGAAAAAAGTACCTCATGTTGAGGAGATTACTGTTCCTGTCAAATACAACCCAACAAATACAACAACAGGAAAAAGGCATGAATTTAAAGGAAACATCGAGTTACTCTGAATCAGTTTAAAACTTTGGGGAACAAGTGGTCCTAAAGTGCCAGTGTTTTTTATTTTTTTATTTAAATCTAACATCTGTATTCATGACATTCTGGATTAAAACGTTTACACCCATCTGAGCTCAGCAGGACGATAATAAGTTAAATAATTGGAAGACAGTTTAGTGTCTTACCTGCATGTTTTCTCTGAGATCAGTTGCTTCCCTCAGCGGCATCAGGGCTGTTTTAAATACATCATCAACAGTCTTAATCTGTAGAAGTCTCATACTGGCGTACTCTCTGCTTTTTTTGCCTTTACGTACTGACAGACCCCTTTTGTGTGGTTTCCCACCTCCTCTTCGATTGGTTATGGCTACATGGACAAACAACAAAGTATGTGGCAGAACTTCTCCTGTCAGGGACTGCAGAGGTACGTGGCGGAAACCAGGCTGCAGACACTCGAAGGGGATTGTGTACTGGCCAATAAATTCGTCGCCGATGTAGTCGTCATCGAGTACCACAAAGCGCACCATGGCAAGCTCGGGGAGGTTTATCTGAAACTCAAAGCTCTCGTCAAACAGAGGATTGTCCCCGTTTTGGTGGACTGTTTTAGTCCTCTGTTCGGCGCAGTCGGCAGGAATACCATGTATTTCCACGTACACGTAGGGGTCCACCACGTCTCCTTTGGCACCTGAGCCTTTGGGTTTGGGGAAATTTTGCCCACTAATTATTTTGATGTGCAATAGCTGTGGGGAAACACCAGGCACTGAATCTTTTGTGTTGGCACTGAAATACGAGACCTGCTCCCTCATGATGGCTGGACGAAGCACATAGCCACAGTTGCCATTCTGACGGAACCAACCGATGTTTAAGTCCATCATCAGACCGGGAGTCTGGTAGTTCATTGCTACAATCTGGCAGCCACACTTCCAGAAATCCTGTGGATTCATGTTGCTGGAGTCAATCCGCATTGGACTTGGATAAACCCTTGCAAGGAACTTCTTGTTGTAGTTAACAAAGTCACCTGGGAATTCACAGGCACAGCGAGTAGCAAACACCTCGTTGAACGAGCAGAGCTCCCAGGGCTTCTGGTTCTGGAAGGATGTTGGAAAGTCTTTGAACTCTACAGACTTACATAATGTCACCAGATCAGAAAGGTCCTTAAGCAGCTGGAATTTTTTGTGCGTGGTGGTCTGTTCTGTAGAATCAATGCTCATCCTTTGGGACATCTCGGCCCCTTCGTCCTCATCAGTCACCTCGCCTTCTGAGGAGGTGCAGGTCGTGTCCAATTTCTTCCCCTTCAGGAGGATCTTTCCCTTCAGTTCAGAAGGGGAAGGGAGGTAACAGTCCTCGGGTTTGGGGGGATCCACATAGATCTTGTCTCCAAGGATCTTCTTCAGGTGCTGAAACATGACTTTCTGCTGCTTTAAGGAGCAATGGTTTTCTAAACACAGCATCAGTGGAAACTCTGAAGCAACAAAGGCATACTTGTTGATGACGTCAATGACGCTTCGAAAAACGATCTGTGAGGTCATTGTGTGACCGGTATAAATAACAGGTTCATTATCAGGTCCGTCCCAGACGTCCAACTCTACACAACGACAACCCATCTTAAGGGCACGAATGTACCCGGTCACATCAGAGGGACCTCGAAACTGATCCTCTATCAGGTATGTGTTGTGGGATGCGTTGATGTAGTAGTGAGTCACAGGCTGGTTCATGTCTTGACAAACTGATTTTTGCTCAGGGTCAAATATGTGGCACTCTGGAGACATGAGATAGTTGGAGAACCCATCGAGAGACAGCCAACCCTTGAGCTGCCCCTCTTTAGATGGCTCATACTTCTGAATGATGTCTAAGCTGGTGTTTTCACTTACTTGTGCCATTCCCTGCTCTGCCTCCAGAAATATCATCAAGTCCTTGCTATCAAGAAATTCTTTGTTACTGGAGAACTGAACAAAGAGAAAATAAATTTCTGGTCTGGTGCAAAGATCATGAAAAACTTCAATAAACTCCTCTTTTGTCACATCAGAACCGATTTTGTCCGTAGCTTTGTGAAGCTCTTTGAACTTTAGTTCTATTTTCATATTTTTAAGTCCAGAGTTTAGCTTCTTAATAAGCTGCACAGCAGCACATATTGCTATTTGTTTGCTATTGTTCACATCTTCCTCATCAAAGAAGTCACTTAGCCAAGATGAGCGCAAATTGTTCTGACTGCTCTCAATCATGTTTAAGGTGTGTTTACCGTAAGAGATCAGGTACCTCAGTCCTGTTACCCAAATGTTGGCTACATCTGCTGTGTTTGCCACCAAGTCCAGGGATTCATAATTCTCCCCAAAGATGACTGAAAAAGCACAGTCCTCAGATATCTGATCATAGGTGCCATTAGTTCTAAAAGTGTCTGTATTTTTGCCCGTCCGAACTTCTTTGATGGACTTCACGTCAATTTTTGCCTTTTCAGATTCCTTCTTTGTTGGCTCCCATCTTAAAGACTGCATGTCAGCATCGAGAAGAAAGTAGCGGTGATAAACACGGGAGTTGGATCGCACTTTTTTCAGCTCGGTGCCATCAACCATTGCACTGATGCAGTCGCTGGCACGGCTGATCTTCTTCTCCGTGGGCATGCTGCTGAATGACACGGTCTTCTTTCTTTCTTTACGCTGCCGTCCATCCTGTTAAGAAACAGAAAGACATGGTAAAAATAAGGATCTTCATTAGGGTTTGGGTTTTAGCATACTTGCTTTGTTTTGTCTTTTTATGCTACTTGTAGCTAGTATTTTTCTACTTTTAGATAGCCTTTGTTAATTTTAGATTTAACTAGCCTTCTGCTACTTTAAGCTAGGATTTTGAAACATTTGACTTTAAGTTAATGTTCTGCTTCATTTATCTTTAACAGCTCAGTTTCACAATCTTTTAGCAAAGTCATTAAGCATTAACACTGTATTTTCCCTGAATGTTTGTAAATTAGGCAAGTCTATCAAAATAAGACTGTCGATATGAATTTATTATCACCACTTTTCAGAATAGAGCAGCTGCCATCAGAATGAAGGCTCAAGAGAAGGAAGCTGCACAAAGTAACTAAATGTTAGGCCATCTCTTAAAATAATTAACTAAAAATGATGCCGCAGAGATAGGAGGTTGCACCATAAGAAAACAAGGAGAGGCAGAGATGACAGGATATTATAGAGATCCTGTGATGATGCCCTCCTGACTGGAACCACATCCACTTTTTTTCTAGGAGAACTCATTTGGATCAAGCCTGCAGAACCACCTCAAACGTTATAAGCCTGCTCAGATCCACCCCTTTTTTCTTTCTACTGTAATTTCATCACATAATAGAAAAATGCAGTGAACTGTTTTTAAT
Organism: Cynodonichthys magdalenae; assembly: GCA_031762555.1. Classification (NCBI taxonomy): domain Eukaryota; kingdom Metazoa; phylum Chordata; class Actinopteri; order Cyprinodontiformes; family Rivulidae; genus Cynodonichthys; species Cynodonichthys magdalenae. The sequence goes on from JARVJO010000305.1 coordinate 1,868,650, forward strand.
TCCCTGTATTCAAATTCAAGATGATCACTATCCATTTAGTCTCATCTTTTTACTACATTTTTTCTCTTCAAATTTCTTTGTAGAAAAAGTCAACAGTTTTTGCTCACGTTACTGTTTGACTTTCAGTGGAACTGAGGATAAAACAAATAGGTGAAGCTGTCAAAACAAAACAGGCAAATTGAAGCAGATCTTTTCCAGAACAATAAAAAAACGCTGGCTGCTATGATGCAGTGCGTTGCATGTAAGGTCTTTATCTCTGGTCCTTTTTTGTTCCTGAATTTTCTGAGCAGAAGCTCTGGGTGACTTAAGGTAACTGTCGCTGCTTATTATGGAGCTCGAACAGGGAATATCCCTCAGGAGAGTATCGCCCACTCAAATCCAGCCATCTACAGCAAACACACTCTGAGGTGGTTGTTTTTTTTAGCACAGCAACACCATCTTACATTGTGGATTGTTGAAACCTGTTTTGCACATTTTGCCAAACTCCTATTAGGTGCCAGCTAATATTAGGAAAGGTTTAGACAAAGGGAATTTATTATCTATGATCCTGGGATAAAAATAGCTTAAGTTGCACTTCAGTAGAAACCTTTAATCTAAATTGTCTTGAGGCAGTTTAATGAAGTGCTCAATCCCTTTACAGATTCATGTTTAATCAGACTCAGATGTTCATACTGCAAGACTCCAACACGGCGCAGAGTACATGGAAGATGTTCATTTTTTGCCCTTTTCTGGACACTCAACTTTTTCTGCTGACAATATTGACAATTATAAATTTGACAACTCTGCTTACTGTTTCTCCTGTGATCTCAGGACATAAACACTGCTCAGCAGTTCCTGTTAGAGGAACACAGGGATCTGCTATGCTGCGTTATATCATGTGTCTAGTTCTTCTTTGTAAAATAACAGTAAAATTAGCGGAGTATTTGCAGAGGAGAGTGTAAGCCAGAGAGGCTTAGAGGGCTTTTTTTGAAATACAAAAACATCAACTGTGAGCGATATAATAAACTTGAACGATATTATGGAAAACTGTCAGTCAGCTCTTGTGAAAATAAACACAAGTTACATAATGTCACCAGATAAATCTATTAATGCTTATTGTTGGATAGTCTGCTGAAATCACGCAAAACAAAGATTTAAAGTTTAACATCGTAATAAAAATCTTGCTCCTCTCAAAGGAGCAGATCAGGTAAAACTTATTTCTTTACCTCATTTACAACAACAAAAAGAGGAATTTAATTCTAAAAGCATGACTGCAGATGATTTTTATGAAGAAAAGAATGAGAGCTTTGCTTTTATACACAACTGGTTCTTTCTATATTAACAAGTTTAAAAGCAACTTCAGGATTTCCTTCTCTAAAAAAAGAAAACAATACCACACACACCCTTTCCTGCCCAAACACATCACGAGTGAAAACGTTTTTCTCAACCTGCAAATTATTTTTGGTCAGGTAGCTGAAGTGTAAACAGTTTCTTTGGTCCATATTTGGTATTTAAAAGCAAAATATCAGCACAATCAGACAGTCCATTTATAGTTTCATCAGATGGTTGTTTTACTGAGTACACAGTCTCCCAAACACAAATATTACTTATCTATTCATCTGCTTTTCCTTAAAGTTCAACAATAAATTTTCTTCCACCTAAACTCTAAAATGTTGCTCCTTAAAGCAAGACACTGATATAAGCTTTAAATTTGAGTTGTCTTAGTGACAGAGCAGATTCAATCAGGAGTTTTACAACATGGCCATTTGAATTTCAGCAAAACCCAGGACTTATGTTTAAGGATTTATATTCCTTTACTGGCAGAGAGTCCAAATGAACAATAAACTGATGCAGTTTTACTGGTGGAGTACCAGCATTCCACAGAATGAGTACCATTTGTTACGACCTGAAAAGAACATTTCATTTGATTAGCCAAGAACACCAGTAAGTACTTGTTCTGTCGAAGGCGATGATCAACAAACTTCAAACACACAGACGCCCTGAAGAACAGTTTCTAAATGTCAGAAACACATCAACAGAAAGACCATTTAGTTCAAAACAAGTGAAATAGACTTTTATAAACACCGTCTGGGTTTCTCAGCTGAATGACACTTTATGGTTAATTTTTGTTTCAGTTCAGAAAAGAAAACCTCAGGTGTGTATTTCTGCAGAACAAAATCAAATGTTAGAGGCTTTTGTAAAGTTATAGAACAAAAATATAATGCCATTACCAATCTTATCAGACTCACCTGAACAGAAAAATACTTTGTTGTTTTACATTGTTTTTATTTCTATTGCACTGTATGTTTAGTGACACAGCATGCTGAGTGACTGAAAAGAAGCACAGACTGAATGGGTTCAACTGCTGACAGATTCCAAAGGGAATTTGAATCCCCTAATGGAGTGAAAACCACGTTTTTTTTTCTGGCTCGATGAGCGGTTATGAACTCTCAGAGGACGTCACATGGGACCCATTATTCTTTACTGTTCTACATATTTCACTGGTACAAAGTAATGACAGGAATTATTCTGCACCTTATGTTAGCTTTTCAGGATTTACATCAGTATGTTTAAATTTAAATTTAAAAAAAAGCAGCCAGACCTATGATAATAAGACATAGTAAAGTAGATGCACTGTTGCCCGAATTATCTTCCGAGGCCCGTAGCATTTTAGCTATATTTCGGCTGTTTGTGTACATGACGACATCAGTTGTTTTCTATGATACTGAAGCTTTTAGAATTCAGGTCTTAGCATCGTTTCCATTTCAAGAGAAACGACAGACAACATGAAGTCACACGTGTACTGTGAGCAGCTGAAGTCAATAGTTTTTCTGGGCGAGTAGATGAACAACAGTAACATGGGTGGATAGCAGAATGTTTGTGCTTCTCAATGTGTAGGAGTAACACAACCTCAACCTCAGTTCAAAAAAAATATTCATGCATTTGCCATTTTGTAATGCTTCATAATGAATTGTCTGTGAGTTTTGTTGACACACAAAAATAACAGCGCCACCTAGTGACCTGGCATGAAAACTACAGTGGAGCACAGCTTTACAGTGTAAACATGCAACTTTTTCCAAACAAACATCTAAAAATCTGAAAGGAAATAACATGTTTACGTAAAAACTTGAGTTGCATTTCATAACAAAAAAAACCATTTGAAAAGCATTAAAAAAAACATACTGAATCCAATACCTACGTGTGTTTTACAACATAATGTGCTTAACTTCTGCTATAAAGTTTTCTTTGTTCAAATGAGTCAGCTCAATAAATTCAGGGTTAGAGGGATGTGTTGCACATGTAGAGCTGCATGATTATTGCTAATTGTGAGTCACTATTTATCACCTGCAGCCAAAAGGCAGTAAATAATGTTTTCTTTCATGTCTGGACAAGTCTTTTAGTTAGCAAAATCTCTTATGAACCACCAGACAGATTTTAATGAAACTTCCAGAGAATAATTTTTGGATGTACATATGTTTACAGCCAATTAAACTTTTAAAATCAATCCAATTCAAAGTATTTACGTGTTTCATTGTCTCTTTTAAAAACAGTTCAGGTTGGTCACACTGTCCCAACTTTTTATTTTTTTAAGCCACGCTTCAGGCGTGGTCTAAGTTTATCGCTTAACTCAAATAAACCTTAAAGATTTTTTTTAACGTTCCTCCAGCTGCACTAATGTCAAACCCCAGAGGAGTTTAGACCTGGTCCAGGCCCAGCTGCTAGTCTGTACCACACAATGAAAGTTAATTCATGTGAAAAAATACCATCAACTTAAGGCTAGACAAATAAAAACATAAATGAAAGCTCCCTCCTATCTCTGCTAATCTCAAAATAGAAAACATTTAAAATTAACGCTAAGCAAGAGAAAGCCACTGTTTAAAATTTGTTTCCTTTTTAACTAAACTGTACTTTGCATTTATTACTTTTTACACCAGCAAAAATGTTATTTTTGACCCCATGCATTTGCACATTTTCCATTTATCTGGTGATAAATCTTTGATAAGCTTGTCATCGAAATGACAGCTGACTGCCGTTCAGTCTGGGATCTTAGGGGGGTCTCCCAGCTGGTTGGATGCAAATGAATAACAATAACCATTAGAATGTGTAGTTAAATTTATTTCCTGTATGAGCTGTTCTTCAACATTGTTGTAAGGTACGAACAGAAACATGTAACCAGAAACAAACTTGTCCTTTGAGGACAGATTTAACTGATTAAAATAAATCTGGTAAAAAAACAGGCTAAACAAACTTCTCTAAATTAAACCAACCAAAACATATTTTATTTCTTTCTAGTTCACATTATAAATAAAAGCCTTTCATGTTCTCAAATATTAAATGAGACAATAAAAATAAAAACTTTATCAGGGTTAAGGGAATAATGAAAACAACTGAACTGCAAAGACTTAGTTGAATTTCAATATTTATGGGTTGTTTTATTTATAAAGCACATGCCATTAAACATAAACATGATTTAATTTATGTCACTTTACAGTCTCTCTTCAGAGTTAACACCAGAGTAAACAGTGTTTTACTACAGTAAAGAGTGTACTGAACATTAGTGGCAGACTGTTTACAGACGATCAGGAATTATAAATAGTTTTGTACTGTTTGGCACCAACTTCAGTTGAAGCCCTGGCAGCATTCAGATCTGAATAATAAACATTAAAAAGGATGTTAGATGTTATTTTAAGTAAAGCCAAGTAAAAAAGTTATCAAACTAAAGAACAGGGTGGATTTAGTAACGCCAGGAATACAATATTAGTTCATTAGTCAACAACAGCTAAAGGTAGGCCTCTGTTGTGAGGTTTATTTTAGCTTCACTTCTTCTTATCTGCACACCAATTAATAAAATTACCAAATACATGACTGCTTTTTACTATCAAATCGAAGGAACTATTTTTTGGTTTGTTTTCCCATAATCTGATATATAATATTAATAAAAAGAAGCAGTTATTTTATGACAAATTAAAAACAAAGATCAAGGGTTTTTTGACTAATCAAATTAAAAAAATTACATTTTCATGTTGAACAAACAGATTTATCACAATGAGTCAGTTTTCAAATAAGAAAAACATAAAGCTGTTACAACCGGCCCACAATTTATTTTAAGTGAGAATATGCTTCTATTTTATTTTTAATTGCACAACTTGTAAGTCTAGAGTTGTACTGTAGCACTGCGGTTTTCAGCAGAGGCACCATAAAGCACGACGATCAGACTAATAAAAGGAAAGTGTAGAGTCTCACTGCAGCTCGGTATCTGAGGAGACCTACATTATAAAACCATTTCAGATACTGACAGACTTAGTGCTTTGCACAAGTCACAAGTATAATTAACACGTTTCATTAGCTGCTAACTGCAGGCAGTTTCAATCCAACACTGACAGGGTTTTTAAACAGCACCTGGGCTGATTCATCCAATCAGCAAAGGTGCTGTTAAAACAGAATCAAAGGATGTTTCCTCACAAGTTAATAAGCAGTTAAAGTAGATCATATTAGTATTGTAGGAAGGATAACATTAACAATTACTAGGTATGTCTTTAAGTATTGAATCACAGTTCAGATCAAGCTATTATTAGATTTTTCACCGACTACAGCTCAGCTCTCAGTTTCTGCTGTTTTACATCAGCTGCGCCATAATAACAGCTTCCCTGAAGAGTTTTGGCAGAAAACTGTCAGCATGTCTGCTGTGTGGAAGAAATTTCAAAGCACAAAGGAAGAGCTTTTAAACAGCAACTGTGAAGCACTTCTGTGTGTAGTACTTGTGTTTCATCAGACACACAGGCCACAGATCTACTAGGAACTGGGAGCTTTGTTAGAGGTTTCTATTTGGTCCAAAATTAAAAAGCAGCCAACCAAAAACTGAAGAACCTGCTCCACAAACCAAATCTATAAACCAATCAGGATCGAGTAAAGTTTATAGCTGATTAAACAAACAGAAAAGAAGAAACCAACTGATAAGGCCTGACCATAAACCTAGAAACTGTGGCGATAACCATCTTTGACACAGCTGTCTTTATCTCTGGCAAAAGAAAAAAAATGGGACAAAACCTTCAGTAATACAAACATAGTTTACTTTTTGTCCTCCCACCATGATGCTGTTTAAATATACCAATCATTTTGAGAATGTTTTTAAATGAAATATATATTTGATTGATTACCATGATAGAGGGCTGTGCCTAAAATGAAACTTTGCCAATCGCACACATAAATCAAACATGGATTCATAACCTGCTGCTTTTTACACAAAAAATCAATGTAACTATAACTACTGAAAGGTTGTTTCTTTTCAGTACTTAACATTTGAAAAACTATCAAACTCAGTCTTTGTCTTCGAGTCATAATTGATAAATATTGTTTCTAAAGATTTTTAAATGTCTAAATTTAAGACATTATGTTGATGAGATAACAGAAGCAGTTTAATGTTTCTGACATGTCTTGACCTGACATAATCATTTGATACAGCTTGGATAAGCCTGTGGAGAACTTGTCTGGACTTTCAGCACTGCTGATTCACCATCATTAGCACATTGTTTTCCCTTTTAACAGGGTGATGTCACAAGTTTTCATCTCCCAGCAGAGCTGTGAAAACAAAACAAAACAAAACAAAAAAGCAAGCAAAGCAACTGAGAGATCCTATTTGTATGACAGGCTCTGAAGTGAGACATTAGGTGAGAAGAAAACTGTAACCACTGGGTCTTTACTGCTTATGTCACTGACCACCCACTTACAACACGGTTCCAAATTCATTTTATCAAACGAGTAAATGTGGTAGCTAAAAGCCCCCAGCAGTTGGTGTAATTTGAATATGCTGTGGTTTATATGCAATGGCTTAGTTAAACGACTTTCAACTCAACTCTTCACCACAGCTGACTGAATCAACGCCCTCATTACTGATCCATCAGTACATCTATTCTATCCCACCATCACTTGTGAACAAGACACCCAGATACTTGAACTCCTCTTGAGGCAAACTTTAGAGCAGAGATATGTTTGAAACACGTAGAACATTATGCCTCAAAGAACCAGATGGGAAAACACTGGCATCATTTGTTTAAAAGACACTGGGATGCCCTTTGTCTCCACAGTCTAATCACTAAAAGTGGTTCAAATGGTGCATCAGCTCATTTCACATTGCTATGCAACTTCAAAGCTTCATATTCAACTGTGTTGATCAATAAGTATAGAGCCTGTAATGGACAGGGTAGACACAAATCTGCGTAACATAGGTATTGAATGGTTAGTCCTTCCTAGTATCAGGATACCAGCACTAAAGTAATACTTTAAATGTCTTCCTTAAAGACTTTGTAGTGAATTTATAGAAACTATGGTCTTGTTCAAAACAGAACTGTTTTTTGAAAAAGATGATTTTATTTGTTATTCATGTAGAGACACCCAAAATGACCCAAATGCTGTTGTAATTGTGCCAGGCCTGTCTGGCACTGGAATGTCACAGAAAAACAAAGGTGTGGTGCTTGTGCATAAAACTTGTACGCTGAGTTCAGAATGTAAACACAAGTAAACACAACAACAAGACGACACACTCATGTCCAAGGTTAGATTAGAGATGGCACTATGACATCACTGTTTTCAAAAGGTTGTTTTGGCTGTTTACACAAAAACAAAGATGGCATTTTGAGATTATTCTATTCTGAAACAAAAAAAAATAAATAAATAAAATTATCTCCTTAAACCTCTGTGCAGATATAAGGGTGGAACTACAAAAAAGTTTATTAACATGACTTTAACTTACTTATTTTATTACAAATTCAACGTGTTCAATCACCCAAATGTAACTTTCATCCAAAATGTCAGAACTTTTATGACTTACAAAGGCAAACATCAACATAATGAAATTTGTATTTACCTCACAAGTGTAGAGGCTGTAACAAAGAGATAAAGATCAAGTTTTTAGCTGGGTTTAGTCAAAACAAACCAACGTTCATAATGCAGACACGTATGTTACAGTGTCTAGTTCTTAAACATTCGCTCAATAAAGAAAGTGACATACAAGGTGTAGACTGGAGATGTGCAGAGAGAGATAAAACACAACTTTGGGGAATACACAGGCCATGCATGTGTCTCTTCACGACATAAATACGCAGATACTGATGTCACCGACAGAAAGAACAGCAAGTTACCTGCTAACTACTTTGGTTGATACTATGAGAGTTTGGTTCCAACCACATCCTCTCATCACTTCGGAGAAACAGTTTACCAAGAACTGAGTGCTCCGATGATGAGAAGAAGAAACTCGTTAGCGTTGGTCCAACCTGTCAACCAGCTCTCTGCAATATTTATCCAGATGTAACCGTCAGAAACGGAAACAACTGGCTTTCACACAGAGACATGATTTATTACATCTGTGAACCAGAGAAGGGATTTTTCTTTTACACAAGAAAAGAATAAACACATTTAGGTTTGAAATTCTTCATCCAAAGCCATGTTAGCTTTAAATCAACTAACCTTTAATTGACAAACAAAATAAACTCTGATTTATTTGTGTTTTGGTGCAACAGTTTGTCATGGATGACATTTATTGATTTTTTTTCTCGTCAGTCATGATTAGGAGTTCTGTCTCAACATCAACACAGATGCTGGTAACAGAACAAGTTGTCTTTATGCTTTAAAGTGACGCTCGTTTTGGCTTCACGTTGTGATTCGCATCTCTTCTGTGACTCAGTGAACATTCAACCCATCTGCGGACTGCATGGCTAATCAAATGCCAGAGAATCGTTTCAAAGTGAAATTCATTTATTTTTGTATGCCTTGTCATGATGTCTTGTGTTGAGCAGCTTGACATAGCAGCTAGGAAATTTAGGTCACTGAGCATTTTCATAATTTCTCCTTTGCATGGATTCCTTTGGCACTGGATTCTTGTGGAGCTCTCTGGACCAGTTTGCTAGATTAGATAAAAAGTCAATAGACTTTAAAGCAACAGAAAAAAAATATTTCTTTTGTTTTTTTTTAAGGCTTTACTCTGCCTCTTAAGTTAACATGACTCTGGCTGAACTGAAAGTGTTTCCAAAAGGAAATAAAGTATTTGACATTTCTTCTATCACACCTAATTAAACAGACTACATTTAGCTACAAAAATGATCTTAATTAAATACATCGGTCTGGGAAATAAAATTGGTCAGTGTGTGGTTAGAAAAAGCTAGACAGGAATATCAATCCCACCCCATTTATTTTGTAACTTTTACCAGATAGAAGCACTTAAATAAAAGTTTGCAGACACTGACAAAAACTAAAAGTGAAACAAAGATAAAAAATAAGTAAATAAGAACTGATTGTAGAATCAACATTCAGGAAATAATCGTATTTTTGATCGTGTGTGTGGAGCAGAGCGGGTCTGGTGATTGACATATTACATTACTTTAGATCCAATAAAAGCTTCCTAATGAGTATCGATCCATCCACATCTGCTCTCCTCACAAGGTATTTTTACACACAGAGGCAGGCGCAGCACACGTCTTATAGCTTTTGGTTTTCTTACTATATACTTGAGTGATGTTAACTGCTGTCGCTCTCCCTCTCATTTGTAAAGGTTCATCAATTCAAGCTGCATCAGAGGCTAAATTTAATTGCACAGTAATAACACAAATCTTAAAACTGAATCAAGCTATGTGACTCCTAACCAGGGTATTTTTTTTATTTTGACATCCCTTTCTTGGCCCCCTCCTTTTTAACCCTCACGGATCAGAAGCTGAACAGATTTCAGAGGAGAAATTTTAGCCCAGAAGTCAGCTCTAGTAGGGAAGCAGTGAACCTGATACTTTGAGAGGCTTTGTGGGCTGCCTGAGTATTTCCAGAATTTATTTACACCTTTAGGTGTTTCTGTTATTTTAGTACTCCTTTTTTAAGCTCAGAAATTTGCACAAATCTGTACTGACAGGTATTGTTTGCAAACAGAACACTCAAACTCAGTCATTCATGCATCTTTAATTATCTGAAGAGAAAGGGTTACACCATCAGCTGCAGCAGCAAACTCCCAAACAAGACAAAAAAAACTTTAAGACAAAGAAGCGTTAATTTCAAGCTGTGGTTAAAAAGATTTAAAACTCTTAAAATGCTCCAAATTAAAGCCAAATATATCTCTTTCTTTTTGGTTTGGCACTCATTCCAAATCTGTCAACAGCAGCTAAAACTCAGGCTGCTGATGAAAAATGAGTTTGTTCTTAAAAATATGCAGTTTAAAAACTAAAAGAGAAACAAAATTTATCAGCCAACAATAGAGGGATGAGAGGAAGGTACTGAAATAAATGCTTTATTGCAGCACTCTACATGATGATTTAGTAAATAATTATTACATAGTTTTTTTTAAGTATAACATCAAAATAGGATTTGTTTTCATGCTGATACCAATAATCCACTCGGGGAACTCATTACTATAAAGACCTTTTTCTGTACGGTCCTACAGTTGATAGTTTGACAGCTACAGCAGCACCAGTCAGGCTGATGTTACACAGCTGCTGACAGAGACAACAGCAAACCTTTTCTGAGGCTTTCGACATACTGTAATAATGCAATGTAAGGAAGTGTCATCATCTTTGCTAACTTTCAACAACACTCCCAACATTGATACAACCCATAAGATGAGCTGAAAAAGAAGACATATAAACATAAAATTGTTTTTAAGTATGAATTAATTTAATGCATGTTCAGATCTTTTAAAAACATCTATGAATGCTAATAGCAAAGTTATGCAACTAAAATGAAGACGTTAGTGTTTTGGTCAAAGATTTTCTGTGGTTGATTGTTCTTTTCCAGGACATGGTGGTTTTACAAAGTTCCTCACTTCTTTAACAATATAATTACAGCGTGCAACTGTGCAGACTGCATCATGAATGGATATTTAAATTTAATTTTCATTTATGTGCAGCCACTATTTTATACATTTACGACTGGCAAAGTGGTGACCGACCACATGCTACCACAACAGCTTAAGTGACAACCTTTAACGACTGTGGAAATGATTAAATATTTCCTCCTGGTGTAGATCGAACATATTTACATCCCATTCCTTTTTCAGAAACCTAGACCAGGTTATGTCATTTTGTTTTGAGAAACAAGAATGTCCAAACTGGAGTAGTTTGATAGAAACCAGAATTCTGTGACATGTAAACACCGTCCAGGTTTCTGAAAGGTCTCTGTTGGTTAAAGTGCTGTGGATGAGATGCTAATAAGAAAGCACAGCTTCCTGAAAGGATTAGATTGTTGACAATGAACCTGCACCTATCTTACCTCTTCCTTGTGCATGTTACAAGTATGTTTTTATCTGTATTTGAAAGTCACTCATTATCTTTTACTGTGCTGGAACCTGACTATGTTTCCTTCTATCATATGCAAATGTGAATTGTGTTTTACCTCCTAACGTGTTGCCTCTGTCTACCTTAGTTTCTGTTTCCGTCCCGCTTTAATATTGTACCTCTTTTCCTCCAGTTCTCTGCTAGGATCTGTTCTACAAAATGAAGACAATGAGCAAATTCACAGTCTTCCTCCACAGCTCGAGAAATTGCCAACACTTCTTTTCCCAGAAGTTTCACAACAAAATATTAGCTTTTTTGACACGTACCTGCCAACGTCTGCCGGTGGAAGCAACCCGTCAAAATAAAAGTTGTAACACGCCACCGTTTAGTGCAGTGACTTTTGGTTTGTAACACTTTGATTTAATTTGCGTCCTACATCGTGACTATTGTGAACACATACATAGGGATGATGATGCTCAAACAATATATCGTGCATCTCTATAAACAACCACTCACACCAAGGGCAAGTTAGTTACTCCAGTTTCCTCCCACAGTCCAAAAACATGCATGTTTATGCTTCCTTTAGGTTCAGGCCGCCCTTTAAAAAGAGATCTGTGATGTCAAAGGGGTTTACTTGGTTAAATAAAACACCTGATGCAAATGTTCAAGCCTAAAAACCACGTGGATGACCGAAAAATATTATTAAAAACTGGTCCAAATGTGTGTCTATTTCTAAAGTGAACTCCAGGAGATTACATCAAAGACATGGGGGTGGCTGCCAAGGTTGGTCTAAAACAGGAGAAGATGAGTAAGATATGAGCCAGAATGCAGTTTTTCGAACTCTGCACACAACAATAACGTCTCATCTTCATGAAGTGGACACCAGAAACACAGCCACATGTCTAACAGGTCACAAACATTTAGAATTATATTGAAATCTGCAAATCGCCACTCATCTCAGCCCAGCGAGACGTGACCTTTGGTCCCTTCTAAACAAAATCAGAACGATTTCTCTTACTGACCAACCAGATGCTTAAAACAAACATTACCAGAGTTGTGCCCCACAAGATAAAAGCAAAAGATTTTCAGTGACCCTCCTGAAGTTCCCAGCACACAGATTATCACAACTTAAAAGCCACACCTGATCCCAACGCTGCAGGGGTCAAAGGTTCGACTGTTTCTACTCAAATTTATTACACATCCTGTGTGGTTAAACTTTTATATTAGCACAAAGCCCATTGTACTTTCAAGTCTCTTGTGTACAATCATTTTTTTCCACATCACATCCTGCCAACGTGAACATCCATGCTGTGTTAAATGTAGAATATTAAGGTTTTAGGTGAATTTACATGCCAAGGTGTGCTAATGGTGACCCACATATCAGTCTGTTATAAGAAAGCAGATCAAATGCAATAAAAATATACTTTAAGGTGTAATGTTTTTCACTAAATGTGCAGCAGAATGCGTGAACTTCAGTGGTTACCTTGATGATGCTGCTCCTGCGTGGTATTTCGGTTTTGGCATCCGGTCCGATCGAGGCGTTTTCCACTCCGGCTTGGCTGCCAGGTGTGCCGAGGGATTCCGAACCGACCATGATGTCCTCCGGTGTCCCACAGTCACCATTCAGAACCGACACCACTTCGCAATGCGTCTTGCCCGCAGCCTCGTCGCTGGGCTCGGTCGAACCCCCGAAATGATTCTGAGGCAGCCTTTCGTCCTCCCCAAACTCCGCCATAAAGGCGCACACACACTTACTCTCTCACTCCGACACACACACACGGGGTGCAAAGCTTCAGGTTTCACTCCAATGTATCCTGTCCGCCGTGTTGCTCCGTCCGGACATGTGCCGTATCATCTCCCGGTGAACATTTCCGCCCGGTTCCTACGGATCGAGGGGCTTCCTCCGCGTGCCGGGCTCTGAGGAGAGACACAGCGGATTAGCACGAGCTCTGACACTGACGGAGAGCAGGAACACACGAGCCTCAGCCCCTGACAGGACTCACATTTTGTGTCCAATGAAAGCGGATGTTCACTTACAAGCACCGTGAAAGCAACACATGCAGTGCCAGCCTTTTTTCCCTGTTAAGCACCGGGCACATTAATGCAATCTTACCTCACAAATAAATGATTCGATGCGGTTTAATCACCTTCCTGTTCTAAATTAACCCGCTTGTTAATTTAACGTCTAAATTAAAACAAATGAAACTCATAATTAGCTTCGTGTATTTCTAGCTGGATGTGTGTGCTTACCTCCAGAGCTGCCTGGCTCCTCCATAGTCCCAGATTATTTATTTGCCAACACAGATAGAGAGGAGGGGGAGAAGCGGACTGCAGTTCGGTTCCTATGAGCTCGGCTAGTTGGTTAGCCTGCTAGCTAAACTCAACCGCTCGCGCTAACTTAGTCTGGGTAAAGTTAACTTAACTCCGACCGAAAACAATTACACAAAATTAACTTATTTTATCCATCCCCTCCTCGTTGAAGAATCACGCCGGTCAGTGATCGTTCTGTGATGCTTTAAGGCAATAAAATCGTTCTTTATCGTTCTTTTTCGAGTCGGTAAAACCTCGGTAACTGAAGTCGTTTCCAGGGAACAGAGTTGTGTATGTCTCGTGAACGCGCACGGCACGAGCCAAAACAAGCTTGTCGCTCAACAAGCGCGACTGACCCACAAACACACCTGCGTTTTCACTTTTTTAATACATTTGTTTCATATTAGGCTAAACATTTGTAATGTAAAATAACTAGTGTATTTGCATTTCCTGCGAAAATGCAGTGTGCATTCTTTATTTTGAAAGTTTTTTTGCTGAAAGCTGCTGAAGACGCTGCAAATATTTAATAAGCAAAAGTGTTGATTTGAATTAAAATTTTAACGGCTGAGTTTTGCTGAGTGTAGGAAAACAAGAAGACAGAAAGATGTTTGCTAAACTGAGCAGTACAAAATATCACAAAAGGTTGATTTTAAAGATTTTAAAAGGCTAAAAATTTCAGAACACAGCTGAAATTAGCAGAAATCATCTAAAAGAAGTATAAAAATCTTAAATTAGTAGAAAAAGCTAATAGAAGCCTAAAATGTTTAACAGAAATATAGCTGAAAAATAGCTACAAAAGCCAAATTTAGAAAAAAAAATGTTAAAAGAAGCAGAACAAAAGGTAAAAATAAAGTTTTGTAAAATTTTAAAGGGTTTTAGGGAGATAACTCCATTCATATCCAACGAGAAAATAAAATGGCAGAAAAAACAAAATAGCTGAAAAAGTATAAATTTGTGTAACAAGTTAGATCCCAAAAAATGAATCATCTCACAGCATTCACACAATAAAAAAATAAACATAAAAATATGAACAAAACAAAAATAATACACATGAAAGCACAAAAGACAGGTTAGTGTCTACAACAAATTCATGATGTGTAAAAATAAAGACCTAGTGTTCCTTGAAGGAATGCCTATCACCCGCCACCTCTCAATCTTTAGATTTTTATCAACCACCCTGCTGCCTTTGAGGTCTGTTATTTTGACCCAGGGTTAAATAAAAAACATCACCAGTGTGTCTGCAGGACGTTCTAAAATTACTGATGACAGATTTATTAGAAGCCACATGGGATGAGCACTAATGAAGTTATTTCTATGAGTAAAACTCACATGACACTTATTTTATGTCACATTGTTGGTCAGATCTTCCTTTTAAGCAGGCGGTTTATGCAGAAAATTAACTTTGCAGATGAAGTAACAGTTTTAACGTCTCCGATATGTCTCCTCTTGTGTCAGAATTCTTGTGAAAATAAAGTCACACCCTGTGTGTAACCAAGGGAAGTCAGGAATTGTGGTTAAACCAAACCTTTAAAAATTAGCCACAGATATCAAATGACTTACTTTTATTTTATTCAGACTATAGCAATATAGTCTTTTAGGAAAAACACGATGAGTGATAAAAATTTAAATACTCCAAACATTTAAGGGCTTTTGGATCAGATAAAAGCTTTTTGCGATTTGCTAAAGACAGGTGAGTTGTACAACAGCGCCATCTGCTGGTCGTTTTGAGTATTACTCTTTTTTCCCCCCTGTGTTAAAATGTGTTTGAAATTGTATCTGTTTTAGCAAAATATCTCTTGAACCACTCAATAAAACAATCAATTGAGACAAGATCAGGGTTAGAGGAAGATGTACCGGACTGAGAATAACACTCAGGAATAAAATCAATGAGAAAAAACAAGAGGAGGATACAGTTTGAATACCAAAGTCCTCCAATAAAACTTTTCCTAAAGTAAAAGAATGGAATTAAAATGATCCTGTCATTCTCACTATCAAACTTTACTTTGCAACAAATTTAATATATTTTGATTTAAATCTCTGCATTTATAACCTAACCCTAACATCCTCAAAAGCTTTAAGAATTAAAAACAAATTTCACAGTTAAAAAAAAAAAGAAAGGTGATTTGCTTTTATTCAATGCCTTTAATGTTCTTTACAGATGATGAATAATCATGCATGGGTTTCACATTAAGAGCTCTGAAACGTGTGAGTTTAATAAATGGGGATAATCTCTGTGGTGCAGTTGCAGGAAGCAGGACACCATTCAGACACCAGCGAGTTGTTGCAGCCGGTGATGATCTTCAAGGTGGGACAGTTGATGAACTTGTTGATGTAAGGACAGGGATTGGCTGCGTGGGAAAATAAATAAATAAATAAATAAAACGAGATGAACTTCTTTATTAGAAACAATCATCATATAATTTTAGTTTTTTATTGTTATTTACTGCAGAGTTTGTCCACACAGTTGTTGGGACAAGAAGCACACGAGTCTCCAACTTTGTAAGGTGGCCACGTCTGAAAGTTCCCACTGTCAGAAAATGAGGATTAGGCAGTTTTTGAGAAGAATGTTTAATAAAATATAAAGTTAGGAAGATAAATGTCACACACGCTCGATAATAATGGCAGCCGTAGAAATAGGTGTTGTTGGGGCATAGCGTGAGTCCACAGCCGACTCTGTAGGAGCTGTTCCACACCACCTGCAACAAAAACAAACATTATTACTAAAATTCAAAAAACAACAACCTACAGAGCCCGTCTGGTGACATGGTAGAAAAAAGTATCACGTGGCTATGAGATAATAACACGTGCCCATGCAATAAAGCTAATTTTTGCATTCGTTTCCATGCAGAGACTGTCGATTGTTAACATGGACAAGTTTGAATTAATTTCATTTTATTTTAATCTAGAGATGAATTATAATGACATTAATATAGGTCGCTGACCAACACTGTCTGTATTCACGTAATACACTCAATTAGACATTGTTATGAGGGACTCGTGCCTGAATGTGAGTATTTAAGTGAAAGATAAACCACATTCATTATTATGACCCCCGCACGCGAAGCGGGGGTCATATTGTTTTCGTACTGTTTATTTATTTATTTATTTTTTTTTTTTTTCAGTGATTTTTGGTCAACCGTAGCAAAAAAACTGCTGCACCGATCAACATGAAATTTGCCAGGACTGTAGATGAGTCTGACCTACACTGCGCTAGCCAACGGTTTTACCATACACCTCATATTTGAGGAGGGGGATCCATCCAAAGTTGGGGTGTCTGGACATA